>JAMYXO010001095.1:22500-33445 GCA_033310375.1 Conus canariensis
TGTGTGTGTGTGTGTGTGTGTGTGTGTGTGATTCATATATCAATCGCAGACAGACCAAAATTCAACAAATGGGAAATTTTAACTCTTTCGATTCAGAACTTCTAATTCATTCCCTTGGCAGTACAAACTAATGTTTTGGTAGAATTCGTTTACTCCCATTCAGCGAATTCACTACAAAAGACAACAAGAAAACTTTTCTATTCAAACAAATGCTGACCATTTTCAGACAAGGGAAGTAATTATTTGGAAGCAGATCATCTAATTCCTTCCCTTGGCTGTCGAAACTAATATTTCTACGCGTGAACTGACTGGAATGGATTCATTTTGCGCCCAGTAGTTACAAGAAGAGAAGTCACTGATTGCTTGTTCTTCGTTTCGAATTGTCCCAAATGTTGGTTAATCTTGCCTGAAGAAGAAGGCCAAAGAAGTCTCGAAACGCGTCGTGTTTTGTTTTGTCTTTTGTTGCCCCTATCTTTTTTCTTCTTGTCCAACGTACGGAACAGTCCTTTCTCTGTTAGGTTTGTGTCAGTTTCCGCCTGCAGTCATCTCACTGTCAGTTTTGTTTTCTTCCTTTTTTGCGCGCTTTGTCAGCAAAGATTGCACAAACACTACAGAGTTCATTTTAACCACACGTAGTAAAAGGGGTGAAATATGTGGCCCAGCGACAATGCCACTAATGCTTGGAGTTGATCTAACGGGAATGCATGATCATTCAGCGAATTCATTACAACTGAAAACACTTTCTATCGAAAAGAATACTGAACATTTTCAGACAGGAGAAGTATTTGTTTTTTCTTTCATTTATAACTTCAAATTCCTTTTGCTGTATAAAGTAGTGTTTCTACACGTCAACTGAATTAAAGGGAAGAGAATGTAGATTCTTGCCGGTACCGTTATTTTTTTTTTCTTAAATTTGTTGTTGTTGCTATTTTGGTGTTTTAACATCAGGGCAGCTTCAGATCACACTGTGGATGAGAGTCCTGCAGATAGGAGTTGGGCCACAGAAAGGGAAATAACTACAAAAGAATTATAGTGGTACTCTCCGACGTACGGACAGGCACAAATATACGCAGCTACGTACGGATGCATGTATGCACACACACACACACACACACACACACACACACACACACACACACACACACACACACACACATACACACACACACACACACACACACACACACACACACACACACACGCCTGTTTTGAAAAACAGACTGGGGCGTGTTTCTGGATGATGAGAGCCCACTAGACAAGACAACTGACGTGATCTCCAGCTACATCAACTTTTGCGTGGGCATGGTACTAGAGACAATGGAGATCAAGCTGTACCCAACTCCAAGCCCTGGATCACCAAGGACCTGAAACAGCTGCTAAAAGAGAGAAAGTCAACTCTGAAAGAAAAGGACACCAGGAATATGCAGCTCACCTAGAAGAAGATCGACAAGAGGATCAGGGAGGAGAAGAAGTACTCTGCAAAACTCGAGGACAACTTCCGGCAAGGTGACTCCAGGAAGTGCTGGCAGAACATCTCTGCCATAACAGGGTACAGGCCCAAGAAAGCTGAACTGAGAGCAGATGATGAGAGGAGATTGGCCAATGTACTGAATGTGTTCTACACACGTTTTGACCAGCGGGACTTCAGCATTGAGCAGCAGCGAGCCATGGACACGGTGCCCCAGATCCCTGGATCCCCAGTGACCATCAGTGGAGAGGAAGTCCGCAGACTGTTCAGGAAGCTAAATGTCAGAAGTGCCTCTGGTCCGGATAGCATCAGCAGTTGGACTCTGAAAACCTGCAGCAACTCCTTGGCCCATGTCTTCAAAGAGCTGTTCCAGCGATCATTTCAGGAAGGCCATGTTTCGCGATTATGGAGGTCATCCACAATCATTCCTGTGCCAAAGAAGAAAGTGATCAGTCAGCTCAACGACTACAGACCAGTGGCGCTAACATCAGTCCCCATGAAATGTACTGAGGAAATTGTCCTCAAGCATCTCAGGGGAGAGACTGAAGACCATCAAGATCCACTGCAGTTCGCCTACACCAGAGGTAGGAGCACAGAAGATGCCATCCTCACAATGCTGCACCACCTCCACCAGCACCCTGATAGGCTAGGGACGTTCGCCAGGGTTCTGTCTGTGGATTTTCAAGTGCCTCCAACACCATTCAGCCTCTTCTCCTCGTCGGGAAACTACTGGCCATGGCTGTTAACCCAGATATCATCAAATGGATCTTCAGCTTCCTGACTGACAGACCACAGCAAGTCGTAGTTGGCCGGGTTGTCTCTGATGTCCTGGTGACCAATGCAGGAGCCCCACAGGGGTGTGTTCTGTCGCATGCCCTATTCACCATCTACACAGCTGACTGCCGCACCAGGAAGGCATGCAATCTGCAGATCAAGTTCGCATATGACACGTCGCTTACAGGGCTGATGCACGACTCTGATGAAACCATGTACCGAGAGGCAGTCGGCAAGTTGGTGGACTGGTGCGACAGGAAATTCCTTCAGCTCAATGTCACCAAGACAGAGGAGATGGTCATCGACTGCTGCAGGAACCCAAGCAGCACCCACTCACTTGTCATCAAGGAAGAGGAAGTGCGCATTGTGCACACCTACAAGTACTTCGACACAGTCATTGACAAGTTGGAGTGGACCCCTAACATCGGCATGTGCTGCAAGAAGGCCAACCAGCGTCTTTTCTTTCTGCGGAAGCTCCCACAGTTCAGGGTCAACAGCACCATCCTGAACTTGTTCTATCAGTCAGTGATCCAGTCCGTCTTCCTCTACAACCATCTGTGCTTCCATCCATCCTCCTCTACAACCATCTGTGTGTGTGTGTGTGTGTGTGTGTGTGTGTGTGTGTGTGTGTGTGTGTGTGTGTGTGTGTGTGTGTGTGTGAGTGTGTGTGTGTGTGTGTGTGTGTGTTGTGTGTGTGTGTGTGTGTGTGTGTGTGTGTGTGTGTGTGTGACGGAACAAGCTCATAAATAAATAGAACGAAAAATATTTTGTGACGTCTTTAACAAATACGTAAGTTTCGTTCGTTGTTATGTCCCTTGTATCCATGGTTTATTGGCGAATATCTCCAAGTAAAGTCACATGTTACCGTTGACCAATGAACTGCCCTTGTCGTTGACAACTAAACTAAACATTCAATGTCACCGAGCAACACTGATCTTCGGCAAGATCGGGAACAACGGGCAGCAGGCATTGAAAGGTGACAGCAAGAAGATTAAACTCTGCAACGATCCAGCGTTTGAAGCGGGTTAGAGGAAGATCTAAAACTGAAGAAGGCTACAGCACGCTAGCCGTGGAGAAATGGTTCAGTAATCTGGCGAAGAGCAAGAGACGGCCGCAGACCAAGGGGAGCTGGGCCATTCGTGCGATCCACCACAGAAGGGACTGGAGGCTGGACGTACCATTGCTGGTAGACCTTGGTCTGGAGGGGTGGAAACCTCCCCCCCCCCCCTCTGGGGGGAATTTTTGACTTGGTTTTCTAGAAAGCTTATGATATGGCAGGAAACATTTGACATGTTACCCTCTGGTAAACAGGTTATTTTGGCATTGAGAGCTGCATTAATAGTGTGTTTTTTCCTCTTTGCGCCTTGTATTTAGCATTATGGGGTAGGGGTGTTCACTCTCTGTTTGTCACATATAATCTGGCTTGATATCTCATAGGTTTGTCGTGAATGACATCTAAAACAAATTTCCCCGATATATCTGCACACTATTCTGCTGGTATTTTACAAAAAGAGATACAGTGATGATGTTTGTGCATGGGCATCCGAATCGCATGCAGCTGAAATCTGTCGTACCACTCAACCACAGCTGTGCGCTGTTCTGTTCCCCCGTGCAAGTGGAGCAGCCGACACCTATCCACGCCTTTCTTGCTAGTTTTGTTTCCACAGTTCAGTGTGTATCACAAAACAGCGTATGTTCACTTAGGCCTAGATCAAGATTTCGTTATTGTGATCATAGGTTTTCTACGAAAAGTAAGTACTGTAACATTCGTTTATAACGTCACATCGGTGTGGCACTAAAAGTAATGCGTTTACGACAGCGCGTTGAGGCAATGTTTCTCTCGTGGTCAGAGATTCAGTAACATGAACCAGTGATTTGGAGCAACTGGTCTAATAATAAAAATAATAATGCCATGAGTTTCTTTGTCTCTCAAGTCACACCTATCTTACGAAGGCGCTTGTGTATTTTCTTCTTCTTGTCGCAAAATGTTGTCTTTGTAAAGAAATCTAACATACAAAGCAGTCATGTATGCATGCCATTGCGTGCTTTACTGTGATCTCTGTGTGCAGCATGACGTATGCATGTCCTTAGTAAACCCACCTCACCCCCATCCCCACCTCTGTGTGTGTGTGTGTGTGTGTGTGTGTGTGTGTGTGTGTGTGTGTGTGTGTGTGTGTGTGCGTGTGTGTGTGTGTCAGTGTAAAGCGTTCATGCACACATCTTCTACACACCTCTGCCCATCCCGTCTACTGCGCGTGTCTCATTATTTTGGCCAGACTCCTGTGCTAAGCATGTGTAGCCTAGATTAGTATAGCAGATGGTACTCGCTGTCACAGCGCAAGATGCATTTTTCTGATTGGGTTGCTGGAGAACCTCTGACATGCGTGTCTGTGCTTTGGAAAAACCGCTGCTTGAGTTCGTTGCTAGTTTTAGTTCTGCGTACTTCACCACTAACTTTGACAAAGTGTATGAATAGGGCAAACCGCTTTGCCGCATTATAGTATCCATTTGTTTTTAACCGTCTTGTTTCGATCATTGGGAATGGGCAGGTGTGCAGCCTCTAACTACACTGTAATTAAAAATGCGTCATCTTCTCCTGTGTGAATTCAGATTTGCACCATGGCAGATGAACAACCAGTGACCTTTAAAAGCACACCCAAATGCAAAGGAAAATGTTCAAGAGATGGGAGAACATGTGTAATTCATTTAAAAAACAACAGAAAAAAGAAGACTATAACCCCACTAACTGAAGAAAGTAAAAAAAAAAAAAAAAAAAAAAAAAAAAACCTATCCAGAAGTCTCTCCATTTGAGACGTGCTTCAAATGTAGCATGTCATAGACTAGATTAGATTTGTGATTGCATTCCAGAAAGTATGGACTTTACTCGCCATGGTTATCACAGAAGCTGTTATGCACGGTTTACCAATGTGAAATTTGCCAGGAAAAGGAAACATGAGACAGAGAGTGAAGAAGTTGTAGGACCATCTAAACCAAAGAGGACTGCTGTTGCTACATCAGGCCCACTGCTTCCAAACGACAGATGTATCTTTGGCAACAAAAAATTCAGGAAGAAAGCTTCAAAAGGAGTTGCATGTTTTGACAAACTTGTAAAATGAGTCACCAAGACGGCAGAACAGTCTATAAAGGATGCAGCAAAAATTACGCATGATGACATTTTCACTCATTATCAAGATGTAGATCTGGTAGCACGTGAAGCTCACTATCATGAGGGTTGCAGGAAAGACTATGTGAGATCTGAAGGCAGGCATGCTGAAACATCCACAGGCCAAACATCTGTTGAGCAGCTACAGGCACATGAGAGGGCATTTGAGTACATATGTGAGTACGTTGAAAATGCCTTGATCAGAGGTGCGCAGGTGGAGAGAATGACCATGCTGAGAGAGAAGTACCGTGGATACATGCAACAACATTCCCCTGACTTCTACAACCCAGGATACAAGACTTACAAACTGACAGAAAAGATAATGAAATATTTTGGCTTCAGAATAAAATTTTGGGCTCCAAACCATCGCAGTGAACTTGTTTATTGTGACGAACTTGCCCGAGGTCAGGCAGTTGAGACAGCGTTTGTGTCAGCAGCTTCAGAAGAAAGGCGACTTGAGGAGTCTGCATATGTCCTTCGTCGACACATCTTGGATGCTTTTAGAGCTGCACCTGACATGCCATGGCCTCCATCTACAGAGTACCTTCAGTCTGATGCTGTCCATCCTCCAGCTATTCTCACAGATTTTCTCCAAAACCTGCTGTCTGGAAAAAGTAGTACTGTGGAGCAAAACAAAACCACCAGATTAGCATCCGCCATCGGCCAGGACATACTCTTTGACAGGGGGAAAGTGGAAAATGCCCAAACATCTTCTACTTGGAATGTCTCTCAGACATGTTACTGGTAGCTCTGAAGTTCTAAGTCTCTTGAATCATTTTGAACACGTTGCTGGATACAAAACAATTGTAGGACTTGAGACTGCTATGGCCAACTCTGTACATCAGTGTGCTAGTCTTCTGCCTTCAACGGTGAGTTTGGAACAGAACAAAGTGATTCATTTCTGCTGGGATAACTTTGACCTGAACGAAGAAACCCTTTCAGGAGCTGACACCACCCACTCCACTCATGACATAGTTATTCAAGAGGTGACAGGAGACACAGTGCATGACACAGTTCCTTCTCAAACAGAACTATCTCCTGATCCTCAAAACCACCAATGCTCCATGCAGTCTGAACCAAGAAACACGTACCACCCTGCTTTGCAAAAGAAAAGGCAGAACCCAACTTGAATGTTGTCGACACTCATTTCTCAAACCCAGAGGCAGTCTACAAAGCTAAAGTTGTTGACTTTTGGTGGGTTTTCTCCAGATTTGAGGCCAAAGATGGAAATCAACTGGTGCCTGGATGGGTAGGATGGGTGTCTCTCACAGGAGAAGAAGGGATAGAAAGGATGCAGTCTACTGTTGACTACATGCCACCCATCCAGCACCCCATCACAGAAAATTCCACAGTCCAGCATGTCCTCAAAGTGTCACAGGCAGCAGCAAAGCAAGTGGGGCAAGGTATAACATTAGTTACATTTGACTTAGCAGTAGCAAGGAAAGCATACAACTTGGTGTGGCAGAACAATCTCTTCCAAGACATCTTTGTCAGACTAGGAAGCTTCCATACAATCTGCTCTTTCCTTGGCGCTGTTGGCAAACTGATGAGGGGAACTGGTCTTGCTGGAATAGTCATTCAGTCTGCTGTCTGTGCGAGTGGGTCAATGGAGCAAGTGTTTGCTGGCAAACACTACAACCGTGCTCTTCGAGTACACAAACTAGTCCACCTCAGCTTGGCAGCTTGGCTGATGCTGTCTTTCAAGATGGCTGTGACATTAGCAATGAATAGGGTGAGAGGTTTTTTTATCTGTACTCAGAGACATGTCATTACCATTGACAAGTTGTTTTTTGTATCGTACTGTGTTTTCATATGCATTTTAAATTTTGTTCGTAAAGAACATGTTCCGCATTCCTTGTATGGTTGTGAAATGTCCATGAGCAGATAGCCTTTTCAGTATTCTTTAGTTTGGTACCAAATTTGATACAAATACTTAAGAAGAAATTTGATTTAAGAGACTTAAAATAACCCCACCCCCTGAATAATCACCATCGGTAGGGTTACTATAGTGTAACGCTCGTATATCCTGAAATAACCTGGTTACAGCGGGGTAACATATGCCATAAAATTTTAAGATGAACAAAGTATCAGAAAATTTCACTCATAAATGGGGGTGGGGGGAGGGGGGTCTACGGACAGGCCAAGGTCTATGGGGTTGGTGTGGGCCAGAGCGGCAGCATCAGCCAGAATTCCACAACCATTTCGGGAAGATTGCCTGAGGTAGGCGATGTTTGGATTTGTAGGCTAGACTTATTTATAGATTGTTAATGTGTTGAGAGATTCATTTTTGTAACTTGGAACTGATGTTCGTTAAATCAGCATAATTCTTATTCTTTATTCATGCGATTTGCTTGGCAATGTAAATCTACATGACTATCATCAACTTGCACAAGCTTTTTCATATTCAAGCCGTTGGATGCGCGATCAGTTATTTTGCGACATTTCGTGATCGTGATGGCAGAGCATGTGTGTGATAAACTGTTTGAAAATATCTCGATTTTATTTGAATTTGTTTTGGATTTTCAACTGATGATACAGGCGCCCAACGTTCTACAATGGCGTTTTTCGTCAATGATGTGCTAAAGGTCGATGGGTGACGGTACTTACATCCTTGAGTCAAGTGAACAATCATACATTCTCCAGTACACTAATTATAACTGTTGTGACATTATAGCCAGTGAAATTCAATAATATTGACAGACGGTTAACAGTTCACCGATCTCCTCAGTCCGCCATCTTGGTCAAGAGAGAGATCAGAGAGATATACATAAATACAGAGAGAGAGAGAGAGAGAGAGAGAAGAGAGAGAGAGAGAGAGAGAAGAGAGCAGAGAGACAGAGATACACAAATACAGAGAGAGAGAGAGAGAGAGAGAGAGGAGCAAAGAGAGAGAGAGTAGAAGAGTCACACGAGAGAGAGAGAGAGAAGAGAGAGAGAGAGAGAGAGGAGAGAGAAAGATGCACAAATACAGAGAGAGAGACAGAGATACACAATTAAGAGAGAGAGGCACGAGAGATACACAAATACAGAGCAGAGAGACAGAGATACACAAATACAGAGAGAGGAGGGAGAGAGTCAGAGAGATATACACAAATACAGAGAGAGAGGGAGAGAGTCAGAGAGATATACACAAATACAGAGAGAGAGAGAGTCAGAGAGACAGAGATACACAAATACAGAGAGAGAGAGAGAGAGAGAGAGAGAGTAGAGAGATAGAGATACACAAATACAGAGAGAGAGAGACAGAGATGCACAAATACAGAGACAGAGAGACAGAGATACACAAATACAGAGAGAGAGAGAGGTCAGAGAGATAGAGATACACAAATACAGAGACGAGAGACAGAGATACACAATTACAGAGAGAGAGACAGAGATACACAAATACAGAGAGAGAAGAGAGAGAGATAGAAGAGAGAGAGAGAGAGAGAGAAAAAAGGAAGAGGAGGAGAGAGAGAGAGAGTCAGAGCAGAGAAAAAAGAGAGAGAGAGAGAGAGTCAGAGAGATAGAGATACACAAATAGAGAGACGAGAGAGAGAGATCAGAGAGAGAGAGAGAGAGAGACAGAGAGAGAGAAGACAGACGAGACGACAGACAGACAGACAGACAGAGAGACAGAGGAGAGAGATACCAAATACAGAGCGAGAGAGAGTCAGAGAGACAGAGATACACAAATCAGAGAGGAGAGAGAGAGAGAGAGAGAGAGGAGAGAGAGAGAGAGAGAGTCAAAGAGATAGAGACACACAAATACGGAGAGAGGGGGAGGAGAGAGAGGAGGAGTACGAAAGGAGAGGAGATGAGAGAGGGAGAGAGAGAGAGAGAGCGAGACAGATTATTTTGAAAGGGAAGCGTAGACTTTCAGCCCCGTCATGCAGTCTAGCCCGGGTGGAAAAAAATGTTGCATTTTCTTTATCATCCCCATTTCATGTCAGCATAAAAGTTCAATTTGTGGCCCTTTTACCCCGTCTCATGGTACCTCAGTTTCGGGTGTCCCCTCCACGTTTTGTGGCCCTTTGGGTTTAAATTTTGTCGGGGTCATCGGAAACCATGGGGGCTGTGTTTTGGGTGGATTTTGGTGGCGCCCTCCGGAGGGAGAAACTCACTCACGACGGCCCCTGCGGGCTTGGAGATCTGTTTTTTTCCCTTTTCCCCCCCCCCAAACAAAATTTATTTTTTTTTGTTTTTTTTTTTCGTTGTTTTTTTTTTTTTTTTCATAAAATTTAAACTATTTCATCAAATCGATGGAGAAATTTCAAAACCACCCTTTTTATGTAGCCCTTATTGCTAGTTTAAAAAATGTTTTAGTATGCTAAATTAATCCCTTAGCGGGGAAGCGCCAGATAAAAAAAAAAGCAAGTGTTTGCTTTTGTTACCTTGGGAAAACAATTTATCAAAACAAAATCCTTTTATCTCTCTCTCTCTCTCTCCTCTCTCTCTCTCTCTCTCTCTCTCTCTCTCTCTCTCTTTTCTGTGGGGTGTTTCCCCCCCCTCTGTTTCTCTGTGTGTGGGCACGCGGTTTTTTGTGTTTTTGGGAGTTTTTGTGTGTGTGTGTGTTGTTTGTGTGTGTGTGTGTGTGTGTGTGTGTGTGTGTGTGAGAGAGAAAAGAAAAGAGAAGGGGAAGGAGGAGGGGAGCAGACAAAAACAGACAGACAGACAAGAGAGAGAGAGGAGAGAGGGAGTGTGTGTTTGGTGTGTGGGGTGTGTGTGGGTGTGTGTGTGAGTGTGTGCGTTTCGCGATATTACGTGTTGTTTTTCCCTAAAGGGTTTTTGCGGGAATGTGTGTGTGTGTGTGTGTGTGTGTGTGTGTGTGTGTGTGTGTGTGTGTGTGTGTGTGTGCGGGGGGGCGCGCGCCGCGCGTGTTTTTTGCGTGTATATGCGGGAATTTTTGTGTGGTTGTGTGTTTTGTGTGTGTGTGGTTTTTGGGGTGTGTGTGTGAGTGTGTGGGGGGGAGAAGAAGAAAGGGGCGACAAAAACAGACAGCAGACAGACAGAAAAGTGTGTTTCGTTTGGGGGTGTGTGTTGTGAGAGAGAGAGGGGAGAGGGGAGAGAGAGAGGGGAGAGGAAGGGAAAACAAAACAGACAGACAGACACAGAGAGAGGAGAGGAGAGGAGAGTGTGGGGTGTGGTGGGGTGTGTGTGTGTGGTGTGAGTTTTGTGGTGCGCGCTATATAGTGTATGTTTGCGTACGTGTATAAGCGGCAATGTGTTGTGTGTGTGTGTGGGTGTTTTGTGTGTGTGTTGTTTTGGGGTTTCGGCGCGCGCGCGCCCCCGCGGTGTGTGTGGTGTTTATGCGGTAAAGTGTGTGTGTGTGTGTGTGTGTGTTGTGTGTGTGTGGGTGGGGTGTGTTGGGGAGAGAGGAGAGAGAGAGAGAAGACAGAAGACAGACAGACGACAGACCGGGCCCGACAGAGAGTGTGTGGCGTGTGTGGTTTGTGTTTGTGGTGGGTGTGGTGTGTGTGTTTTTTTAAAAAAATGTGGTGTGTGTGTGTGGTGCGTGGTGCGTGGTGCGTGTATGTGTGTGCGCGCGGGGCGCGGCCCGT
>JAMYXO010000109.1:0-60000 GCA_033310375.1 Conus canariensis
TGTGTGCACGCACGTACGTCTTTCTTTCTCTCTCTCCCTCCTGTGTGTGTGTGTGTGTGTGTGTGTGTGTGTGTGTGTGTGTGTGTGTGTGTGTGCGTGTGTGTCAGTGCGTGCGAGTGTATGTGCACGTGCACGTATGCCTCTCGCTCTCTCTCTCTTTTTCTCCCCCCCCCCCTTCCTCCTGAGTGTGTGTGTGTGTGTGTGTGTGTGTGTGTGTGTGTGCGTGTATGTGTGTGTGTGTGTGTGTGTGTGTGTGTGTGTGTGTGTGTGTGTGCGGCGTGCGTGCGTGCGTGCGTGGTGTGTGTGTGTGTGTGGGGGGGTACATGTATGCTTCCCTCTGTCTCGCTCTCCCTTACTCCTCCCTCTCTCTCTGCCTTTCAGCTGCCTTCCCCCTTCTCTGTCCCCACTCCTCATGCTGTCTCTGAAACAGAATCCGCAGTCCTTTGGTAAGCCACAAAATGACTGTTCAACATTATGTAGACCAGATCAGTTTTAATGATTATATACCATGAACCCCCCCCCCTCTCTCTCTCTCTCTCTCTCTCTCTCTCTCTCACACACACGCAACGTCTAAAAGATGAGCTATGATGTTATGTCTTCTTTGCATTTATCTCCTCAAGACACCTGATTTCCTGCCTTATAATTAGGAACTTAAACGAGTACTTTCCCGAGAACGTTGAAATGTCACTGTTCACGTAGTTTCGGTGCAGAGCGAGAAATGGAATTAGAAACTAAAACGATTACTTTTGTGGGAAGCTGAGGTCGAGGTTTGTGCAGACTTCCATACGCTTTCGTTCCGCTTCCAACACATCCTGCCTACAGTTGATGATACAAACTGAACTCCTTGAGAGAACTATAAAATAGGCATTCTGGCTCACCCAGCTCCGCCCAGCTCCAACCGGCTGAAGCCGGTTTCGCTGTTGCTCCGCCGGCTTACCCAGAATGCCTATTTTATAGTTCTCTAATAGTAAACACTTTACAAACATACATAATATGTAGGATTATCTGTTTTTAATACTAATTTAGAAAACTTTTGAGACAACACAATTATAACGACGCAGTAAGTCAGCAGGCCGAGCGTCCTGTTTACAAACTGTGTGTCTCCCTATCAATAAAACACGCCTCGCGCGCCTACTGCGTTTCTTCTCTCACCGTGCTCGCGGCGCGCTTTGTCACAAATGTTCTTGAACATTCTCGAATGGGAAGCCACCACTTCGCTGTTTTCAGTGTGCGTGTCGGTTTGTTGGTGTGTGGGGTTTACGACTTAACACAGACAAGAGGCCTTTGTTTACAGTCAGTTAGTTGACAATATACATACCTTCTTCACATCCAGTCAGCTGCCACACCGGCATGTATCTTTGGCGTCAATGCGATGGCTTGTGTAATAGAAATTGTCAGTTTATTAATCCAATAGGTCTGTCCGCACAGCGGGCGTGCGCTAACACGTTCTTTGCTATAGCGTGAGCTGCCTCTTTCTCTGTTCTTCATCGCGCTTAACTAGTAGTTGCAGGCCAGCCCGACAACGAATCACTGCACAGCGCCCACGCACATCCTGTTCAGTCACAAAGCAAGTGGCTGACATATCAAATGGCAAGTGGTCCTACCAGTTCCACTTTTCGCCCCAAGTCCTTAATTAAGTCACCCCAAGTCCTTAATTAAGTCACCCCAAGTCCTTAATTAAGTCACCCCAAGTCCTTAATTAAGTTCTTAATTAAGTCACCCCAAGTCCTTAATTAAGTTACCCCAAGTCCTTAATTAAGTCACCCCAAGTTCTTAATCAAGTTACCCCAAGTTCTTAATCTAGTTCTTAATCAAGTTCTTAATAAGTTCTTGATCAAGTCGCCTTAAGTCACCCTAAGTTCTTAACTTAAGTTATCCCTAAGTAAACAAAGTTCTTATTCAAGTCAACTTATAATTATTTATTAAGTTCTTAAAGTGTTATTCCATCTGAAATGGATCAAAATGATCTTTTGTTGTTGGCGGTTCTGGCATGCTTTTTTGTTTGGCTTCTGTATTTAGTGGTTGAGATTTTTTTGACTGCTTTGGTTTTTGCTGGCGTTGTTTATATATTTTATAACCGTAATAACCACCCCCAGCAGCAATGCCGCCAAAAATGACAATTGTTTTAAGTTCAATATTCCATAAAGACTTTGGTGTTGTAGGCCTTGAATCAACTTGTGTATTTACAGCTGGCATTGAAACAACTGTTGGCGTTGGTGGTGTTATGTTTTCATTATGAGTTATATTCTGTGATTGCAACATTAATTTTTTTTGTTTGTTCCACTCTGCTAATTTTTTTCCTGCTGCAACGCGCCCAGGATGAGGAGGCTTTTTACTGGTCACTTTCTCCATCAATGTTTTCTGATTCTGCTGATTTTCTGGCTCGGTCATTTTGAAGGGAAACAAAATCTATATGATTAAAAGTAATTAATCCCATGATTAATGGCGATAACAATGTTCCAAATCTGTAATATAGATCACATCCTAGAGACTCTAATGACTTTGTTAAAACTGGATCCTGCGTTAAATCATACATAAAATCTTGTTCAGAATCAATGGGAGCAAATCTACTAACTAGTTTAGTGTACAAACTAAGAACCGTTTGTCCGACACTTTTGACCATTCTTGACCCCAGTTGCGCTTCATACCTGTTGTGATACTTTACAATGTCTTGTGGTGACATTTGTTGAATCTGTTCTATGCTGAATTCATTTCCAAGGTACTGTTTTGTTTTTCCACATGCTGCTAAAGAATACAGCCCTTCCTTTTTGCGCATAATAGCTTGGTCATCAACTTGATCATTTGTAATCATAAGTTCAGGAAGTAAATCATCGCAGTTCATGTTTTTTATTAATTATAATTATTTTATTTTTTAAAAATGAGCACCGAAAAAACTATTACTAACCTCGTATACCATTCTGCTGTTATTGGAGGCCTAAGTGTAGGATACACAATGCTTGGTAAAAGCCTGTTAAAAATAAAACCAGCAGATCTTGGCAAACTAGACTTTGAAGACTCAGCGAAGCTGATTGCTGTCATTACAGCTTCATTTGCTACGAAAGATTTTCTAGTTAAGCAAGGAATAATTCCAGACAGTATCAATATGTAAAATTAAAAAAATACATTTATAAAAATGGCTTCACTCGTGATGATGATAGGTGGCACTGTGGTGAATGCGCTTGCTTTTAGCGGAAGTAATTACGCATTTAGTAAACTACGTGATGACGGCGAGAGAAAAAGACATAACAAAGCTATGGAGCAACTAGCCGCAGCACAAGCTGCGTATGAAAAGCAGAGAATTGAGCAGTTAGATTTTATTAATGACAAACTGAAAAAACAGGGACATGCAGCTTACACATTTAAAGATGTTGATCAAGCAATAAAAGAATATTATCTTGTAACAGGCAAGCCAATCGAGACATTGCCTCCACCAAAATTCAGCGATTTTTATCAACCATCAGAAAAACAAAAGATGCAAGAAATATTGTTTATTGCCTTTGGCATGACCGTTGTGTATTTTGTTGCGCATAATATTGGCTGAATAAAAATGAACAAAATCTATTATTCACCAAAAGGATATTGGAAGGGAATAACAGCAATTAAAAAGCTAAGCCAAGCAGCTGGAGTCAGTGAACAAACAGCAAAGGAATGGTTATCTAAACAAGCGATTTGGCAAATTTATCTACCAGCGCCTAAACGAATACAGAGACCACACTTTGTGAATATAACTCCAAACGACACCCATCAAATGGACCTTCTATATTTACCCCATGATACGATTAGACGAAAAAGATTTAAGTACGCACTTACAGTCATTGATATAGCTTCAAGATACAAAGATGCTGAACCATTAACACAAAAGAGTGCTTCTGCTGTTGCCGCCGCTTTACAACTGATATATCAACGAGGACCCTTAACTTATCCTCGCATGATTCAAGTCGATGATGGAAAAGAATTTAAAGGTCAAGTGAATCAATTATTGTTAAAACATAGAGTTACCATTAAAAGAGGCATTCCAGGAGTTCACAGATCACAGGGTTTGGTTGAAAACTAACAAACAGTTATCTGAAAGGCTTTTTTCCTACCAGTATCACAGAGAGCTGATTGACAATTCTCGCAACACAGAATGGGTTAGAAGACTGCCCTCAGTTCTACGTGCAATGAATAATGAAGAATTTAAAGGTCTAAAACCAGTACAAGCAATCAAAAAACAAAAAATAAATGTTGAAGGAGACGCCAGTTCATCAAGCAAACTATTACCATTTGGTTTGAAAGTAAGGTACCTTTATTCACCGGGAGAAGCGGAAGGGGACACTCGCATCAGGGCAACAGATCCAGTTTGGAGTGTTGACTCATATGAGATAAAAAGAATTGTAAAGATGAATCCGCCCGTGTATTATTTACGAGAAACTGACACAACAAAACGACCAGCCCCTCAAAGATCTTTTGTGAAAGAAGAACTGCAAATAATCCCGCCAGACACAGTTCCGCTTAATTAATTTACGTAAATATATTTGAGTTTAAAATGGAAGCTCAAAAGGAAGAAATCTTACATGAAACTAAAATGATGATAAAAAAGAGACCTTAGAATTAATACAAGAATCATATGATACGTGTTCAGCTATTAAGGAAACAATTAAGTGGATTCATCGGTACACGGCAACGCATCCTGATCGCCTACGATCCCAAATTTTGATTATCAGAATATTGGATAAAGAATATCTTGAAAAAATAAAAAAAATTCGTGCACATCAAGCAAACATGAGAAAAATTTTGTCTGAATTGGATATTGATATGATTGAGCTTTTAGATAAATTTGAGGAAAAATATAAACCCGCCGAAGGTATGTAATTATGCTGTTTTCCAGTGCCCAATTGCATATGAAAACTCTGGATTAACAAACACACGTTTTGTGTTTGTTCTATCTAATGACTTCTTTGTTACAACAGTTGTGTTGATCTCATGTAGATTAGATCGTAGTTTGTAATTGTCATGATGAAAAGTCTTTTTTTTGAACAATGCTTCTTTATAGTTGTCATGTGATATGTTTGATTGCACAACACTACGAGATATTCCCTTTGCTTTTTAACAACTTTTTTTTGGCTTGAAAGACTGTACATTTTCGACCTCAAACCAACAAACTCCTTGATCACCCCTCCAGATAATTCATCCTTCATCTTTCCTAAAACCTTCTTGTCAACAGTTGAATGCAAAGGCGAATCTTTAGGATAATCAGATGTGTCGTACCATCCCGCATGCCCTTTAGCTACTTCTAATTCCATGTCTTTATAGATATCTTCAGTAGGGATATCTATAACAAAGGAATCTGTATCTGTGTACAGAACTCTGGACTCTGGATACAAGGGTTTAAAGTAGTCGTAAAGAAATTCTAACATCAAAAGCTTCGACAGCTCTAAAACAGTAAACCCAATAAAAACAGGTTTGTCCAATTTGACTTTCTTTTTTTTCATCATTATGCCAAAAAGCTGATCATGAAATCTTCTGAAGTCCTGATAATTAGGTTTTGAAGTTAGCTTAATTGCATCGTTCTCTCTGGTGACCAATCTAACATCTTTACGCTTGTGCGGATTCTCCATAGTCTTTCCAAAACAGCTGTTGTTCATCAACTTGAAAAAGTCTTTTTCTGAAGCATCTGTGGATTTAGTTCTGAGATCAGTGTTCTTCATTATGTATGGTTTCATGAACTGTTCTTGATCAAATGCAATTATACGATGAACTGCTGTTAACTTTAAACCATGTCTTAAATAAAATTGTAGAAGCCTGTAATGGCAGACATAATTTTTTTTGCCTCGAAGATTAGGCACAAGTTTAGGTGGTTCTGTTTTTGCCATCTTTAGACTTTCTGCTGCTAATGGATAGTCATTATGGTAATCATGGAGTTCCTGAGGATATTCTAAGTCAACTTCTAGAATGTATCCACACTGTTGATCTGGCGTCAAACTGCCCAACCACTTTAATGCCTTTTGAATATTATTCGTATCTGTGTACATTTTAAAGTTGCGTAATGGAAGTGATTGCGCCATTGCCCATCCATACAGATTGTTTGCATCTAAATACATGAGATAGTTAGACCTTTTACTTGGATCATAGTTGTCCAAGTATTTGTTGTTTGCTTTACAGTAATGGTGCGACGCCATACTGATTCCCCCACGCAATCCGTTTTCAATCATCTGAAGCATTGGCAGGTCAGACAATAAATCAATCTGTATTCCTGTAAATTTTAAGAAAGCGTCCCAGCTCATCCCGGGCGCAGAAATATAATGCACAGGATCCAAGCTGTAATGTTTCATGCAGGTCTTCCTATAATTTTCAAAGACGTCTGCCAACAAACAGGTATCCGCCATTAAATAGGAATCATGATAGTCTCCCATCGTTTTACACTCTAACTTCTGCCACGCATCTTGAGCATGCTGGTAATCAGAATCACTGATGTCCTTTCCTCTGAGACTAGAAAAGAACGCACCTTTAGGTGGAAGTGTATCTTCGTCAAACCTTTGCCAACTGTTCATGTACTCATAAGGGTAAACGCCCTTTCTAACAAGAGTTGGGTCAAAATATTCTTCTGTTATTGGGCAGGACTTTAAGGACATAGCCAGTGACTCTAATGAACCCATCATGTGTTGCATAGAGTCGTAGAAAGACATGTTATTTAAAGTGAAACACATGTACTTTTCTGATGACTGTGCAATGCATGACACCCTGAAGTCGCTGGTTACTGCTTGAATTATAAGGTGAGAGTCGTAACCTCGCAAGTTGTGAAAGAATATAGGCAGCTTCCATGTCTTTGGTTCAAACTTTAGTTGAAGATTGCATTTACTGTGTGCTGCTCCTCTGAACTTTCCACTAATGTGATCATGGTCTCTTACTGTTGGGTTCTCTGCGGCGGCAACCAAGGCCGCCCCACAAATCCAACAGTGAGTGGCTGAGTCATACTGTTGTTGGTCTTCAGGCGTCATTATGATTTCAGATAAGTTTAGATTATTAGAACAGGCATTACGCACTTGCTGCATGCGTTTTAAGAAGTATTTTGCAGCATTTGGTCCTCTGTATAATTCTGGCTTTGAATGGACGCCATCCGACCTAACAATGATGAAGGCAAATGAGCAAATCTGATGATTACTCATTAAGACTGTTTTAGGAAGTTTCTGTGGGGTTGGTCCTTCATAAGGAACAATGAGTGATTCGAAGTCTGCGTAAACAACATATGGACTAGTTTGCAACCGTTTCCAGTTCTTAAAACTAACTTTACTGCCTTCTCCGGGCGTAATTAGTTCTGTATCACAGTCAACTGGGCTAATACAATGTTTTATATGTTCGCTCGCAGCTTGAACGGACGGAATTCTTGTTAAACATTTTCTACAGAATTCTTGTTTGCTATGTTGTTTTGTAGTATGCACTAGTAATCTACTCATTGTGCGTATTAGAGTGTAATGTGGTAGCCCTGTTGGTGAAAACATCAGTAGTAAGTCAACATGATTTTTGTCTGGTTCGCCAATCGTTGGACTGTTCTTGGACACTTTAATCGGCTGTAGATTTGTTTCCTCATCCCATATGTAGATATTAACAGTTATTGGTTTGTTTTGTTCTTCAAACTGATCAATCTGATTTACACTAACAGGAAAGGATATTCCTCTAAAGTTAAGATCATTGATGTAAGGTTCATAGTTAGACACTCTCTCTGCGTTTTTGCGGAATACATGCAGCCTAGCAAGAACGCACCACATGAAACATTTGTTGTCTGTATTCTTTATGTTTAGAACTGCTCGTTTTGCAACTAATGATGGAGGTAGTGGAATGTAAGCCTTGCCAACAATCGGCTCATACTTAGCCTGTTTTAATCTGATCTCTAAGACTTTACCCTCTGACCAGCCAGAGCCTCTCATTTTGGCTTCTTCAGCGGCCACATCAAACTGTGTAAGCAGCTGGTCTGCCCAACCAGGTGTTAAGTCATTAGAGGAAAGAATAGTCTGCTGTTTAGTTGAGACCCAGACTTCTAGATTTTCTTCATTTATTGTTATATAGTCGATTAAAACAACTAACCTTACTTTAACTGGAGGGTTTATTGTTAGTTTACTTGGAACTTGAGAAATAGCATGTACAACGCTTTCCCGCACATTTTTTTGATTAATAACTTCTAAATCAATCTCATTTAGTGCTCTTGACAAACGCTCTTTCTCGAGCATTGCTTCAAACAATTCATCTGAACCTTCATATATCTTATCCATGCTGAGTTTCTTTTCTAACTCAAAATATTTATTTAAATTAAAAAAAAATACTTAATCAGAATCAATATCAACGGTCTTTTTGTGCTTGGACTCATAAACTAAAGTATAAACGCCCTTTGGGGTTGTTAATGTGAGCTGTTTAGAACAGAGTTTAATGTCTCGTTTACTTTTTTTAAACATTCCTTTTTTATCTGGTCGGTGTCTGGCTGTTGAGAAAAAGTTGCTCTTGCCTTTCTTTGAAGATCAAACTTTTGTCTTTTGTAGTCCTCAAAATCAGCCTGTAGGCGACTAAATTCTTCATCCGTGATGTTCGAGTCGACAAGTGCTTTATCAATTATCAGTTTGAAGGAACTAAGTTTAGCTGTTATTAGTTGAACCATAGCTGTGTGCTTTTGGAGTTTAGCTTTTATTTTTTTGCTGACAGCACTTACAGCCAATGAACACAGGCCAAGAGTTAAAGACACACCGCCTAGAGGTATAGCTACCGGTGCACCTACGCCTGTTGCTAAGAGACCTACACTTGTTCCTGCTGATAGAGCACTAGTGATCGATGCTCCAGTATTAACATATGTAACAGCATTAAAGACAGCAGAATACCTTCGTTTGGTTTTACTGTATTTTGAAAGGTCCTGCTCTAGTTGGGTTTGCATTTGTGTTATGTTTGTTAATCTGAAAGTTTTTATGTCTACAGCAACAGAGTTCTCTTCTTTGGGCACTTTTGGATAAACCTGAACAGACATGCTTTTTTTAAAATAAAAATAATTTAGTATTGGATATCTTTTAATCTGTTATCTTGAATATTCAGCTGCGCATCATATATTAAAAACAAATGTACATTAAGTGGTTTATCACTCTCTTTTTCTTTATCAATTTGAATGTTTATTACGTCTTTAACTGTTCTCCCACTCCCATGCAACTGATTATCCTCTGTTGACCTTAGGTCAATCCATAAACCGTATTTCGTTGTTAAATATTCATCAAGTCTAACACTGTGAAGGTGTAGATCTTTAGACACAAGGTCTACTGTTGGATTTCTACACCTCCCGCCTCCAAACAATTTTCTTATTTCATCAAAATGATGATAAGGTTTAAGCCCGGTACCGTAGACTTGGTTAGGACTACCCTCAATTGAACATTGTACTTTCGTTATTTTAGGATTAATAAATTTTTCACTTTGTCTTTTGAATGGTTCTTCATCTTCACACAGCAATAAAATACCTTTAAGGGATCTTGCTGCGGCACTAAAACTAAAGTTCCATATAGTGTCTGCCCTGCTTTTAGGATATTTAGTATGATGAATCACTCTTTCGTAATATATTGCTAATTTTGACTGATATTGTTGCTCAATCAGCCTTGCTAAGTTAGGGTTGCTAACAATGTCAAACTCTAACGAGATGTCGAAAATGCTGTACTTGGAATCAGTGTCTGTAGATTTAATGACACGTTTGTATTCATTAAAAGTTAGTTCATATGACAATCTGTCTTTTAATGCTCCTTGAAAGTATGGCGCATGCGCTTTTAACAACTCAAAATCTAAGGGTATAGAAAAGCGATTTCCATAAGCAAAACTTACAGCTTCATACTTGTTGCCGGCTTTAGCGTCTTCGGCGTCTATTCTGTGTTTTAGTGCTTCCTTATTTTCGATTCCTTGAAACGCAAGATCGGCCCTTTCATTATCGGTTAGCCATAGATCACAATAGGTTAAAAATATGTCTGCATTGTGTAAAGAAAATATTTCTTGCCCCTCAAGTTTTATAGAAATTTTCTTAACGATTGCCCGTCCCAGATTCTGTACAACTGTCCTGTTTGCGTCCGTTTCTGAATCAAGTTCTATTTTGAAAGTAAGCCGTGCAGATCCCGGCACAATCACTTCATCTGCTCCTAGGTCTGGAAATTTAACAGTAAGAATTTGATCTGAATCAATAGTAGATGGATTATTTGGAACAATAATATTCTGTTTATTTCCCTTCACGCCAAAGGGCTCTTTCAGTCTTCTATGCGGGTCAAGAATCGAGCCATGTGCTTGTGACATTTTTTTTTATAAAACAAAATAAAAAGTTAATTATTTAAAAACATGGCAGGCATTGAAGGTGAAGAAGATTATGATGTTTTTGATCCTGGAGACGACATGAGTGAAATGACTCCTTTGACACATCCATCGAGCTCAGTGCAGCGTGAATTAACAGAAGAAAGGGCTGGAGCATTTTACAAAAGTTTAGGCCTAGAACCTCCCGAATTTATAGACCCTAATGATTTTGAATTAAAAGATGGCCATTTGTCTGTGAAAAACGATCAAGGGCAACTTGTTCAGCTTACAGATAAACGAAACAAATTTAAGTTTTTAGGCATGAATACAATCAAACAAAGACTTAGGGTGGAAGATCAAAAACGCCTTGGCATTGTTAAACCAAAATTAGATAGGGAAGCAGTTGCTAAACTTCAAAACACACTACAAAAACTCCCAACAGAAAACCAAATTCAAAACATACCCCTTAAAGATTTAAGCCCAACAGCAGACGAAATAATAGAAGCAGAAACCAGTTTTTCAGAAGAAACAGCATTAAAAACTATAAACGATCCGCCGCTACCTATGAGAGAAATAACGGCCCTTGATCATGCTTTGAGAAGCATCAGAGGCGAATTAACAAACAATTTAGCAAAACTGGGTGAACTAGATGAGCATATAAAAAGAGAAAAAGAAAAACTAGTTGAGGCTGATGACCACAACTTAGGGTCTGGTGTTAAAGAAAGAATAACCCAAAGACTAAAAGATCTTGAACAAGAGAGATCAGCAAGACTAGAAGTGTTGTCTACTAACCGAGAACAATTACGAACTCAAGTGAGCAGAATAAGAGAAACTATCCAAAGAATTTTATATGAAGACACAACGTTAGCAGAACGAATAAGAACACTGTTTAGAGAGCAAGGTGTCACATTAGCAAGTGTTATAACTGCCTTAGGTTTTGCAATAAGTACACTGGTGTTGGCTATTACAGGCGGTGGTGGTGGGGGAGCAGTGCCACCAGGACCACCATCTCCTCCACCTGATAAATCATGGGTAAAAAAACAACTTGAT
This sequence comes from Conus canariensis, assembly GCA_033310375.1. Lineage (NCBI taxonomy): Eukaryota > Metazoa > Mollusca > Gastropoda > Neogastropoda > Conidae > Conus > Conus canariensis. The sequence goes on from JAMYXO010000109.1 coordinate 11,323, forward strand.
CATCTTGCAAGTTTATTAAAAAAATTAGCCAGTAAGGCAATAGATTCTTTGCCTGGTATAATAGGAGGGATCGTTAGCTGGCTTTTGTCTGCCGCAAGTAAAGTAGTTGGCTTTATGGCTGAGCACTTATGGGCATTAGTTGTCTTAATAGTTGGGTTACTTTATAGTAAGATAAAGACCAAGTAATCCTAGGGCAGTTAATCCAATAACAAGTGCTGTCTTTTCATATTCATGGTCATCACGAACAAAGTCCGCGTCTTCAATGGCCTTTGGGCTTTGGGCCTTGGGGATTGGATGGGGTTTAGAGGGGGCCACGGGGATTGGGACTTCGTTTTTTATTGCTATTGCTGGCTTAGAATTTATGTCGTTTTTTCCGACCTTCTCTTCTTTACCAGCCACAAGGATTTCATTATTATAGTTTATTATTGTTCCTATCTGAAGTCTGAGGTCAGAAGGCAGCATGTATAAACCAGTGCCGACAGCAAAGTCTACTTTCGATCTTGCGTATTGCAAAACATTTTGGTACCTTTTAATACTTGAAGGCAAATCAATTGCAGAATTAATAGAATCCTCTAAATTTGCTAAATACTGTTTTTGGGCGTCAAAGCCAGTAGAAGGATCAATTATGTTTGATCTCGTTTGTGCTTGCGAACCTAGCAAACACCAAACATAAGTACGAATAGAGTCGTTTATTCGTTCTATTCCCGCTTTTGTTAGGCCCTTAGAAGTATCCAAAATAAATGTTGTCCATGCTGTTTTATGCTCTTGCTCTATGGACCCGAGGTGAACAGTTGTGTCTGAAGAAAAAGATGTGTAAGGAGGATTCCAATCATAGTTATACTTTCTGTGCACGCCCCAAAAATAAAGGGTGCCTAAACCATGATTGCGATCCAACTTTTGTCTAAAGTCTGTCTTTGGGTCAATATCAAATTCGTTACAGATCCTTTCAAAAGCCTTGTAATCTATTCTGTTGCTGAATGGATTAAACGTTTTGTCATTTGGTAATGGTGCTTGCAGTTCAGATAAAATACGTCTGAAGGTGTAATAAAAATGAAATCTATACACTGACCTCACCAAAGGATCAGGATGATTTAAATGATCAGCATACGACACTCCACACCCAGTTGATGCACAAAACACAGCAAAGTTTAACTGGTTCTGATAAAACTGCATCGGATGACTAAACCACACTTTCGGGATGTAGTCGTTTTTAATAGGAGGGTTAAGATATCTGTTCAATGGAGTACTAACCTTTACTTGAAAGGCGTCAGACTGAGTCACAGAAATGTCAAGGGTGTCAGTTGTTATATTTTTAAGATTGTAGTGCGGCCCGACAGAATATTTTGCATTAGTATATTTGAATGCACTCATTTTTAAATTTGTTTTAAAAATGTTTGTAACAATAACAACTCAAGACAGTCCTTCGTTTTCAGAGTATGCTATTGATAATAACTGCAGAACCCGAAGGGTTGCACTCCATGAAATATTCTACAAAGTCGTATGGTTTAATATAACTGAATCCAAGAAGAATAATAAGATTACAAAATTTAGTAATAGTGCCTTAGCTAGCCGGTTAACCATACCTGATGGTTATTACGGGTTTTGCTCGCTAAAAGAAGCAATGAGTATCTTCGACATTACTCTCAAACTTAACAATGCAAATTTGAAAATAATGTTGACATTCAAACCTGATGAAGAAGAAGAAGTAGAATACCTTTTTGATGGAGAGCTAGCTAAAATGTTAGGCTTTGCAACTGACAATCAAGCCATTCATAAATTTATAGTTACACCAGACAAAACTACTTATGAGGGAGAATATCCGCTCGATCTTGCATTACATTCATTACTCTATGTTCATTTGGACGAGCTGAGCACTGATGAAAACTTATATGATGGAAGGCCCTCAACTGTTTTAAGAGCTCTTCCATCAGGGAAAGCTGCATATTGCGATTATGAAATTATACAATTCCCTAATTTACAGTTTAAAAGATTAGCTTGTGGAAAGGTCGGATCATTTAATATAAAAATCACAGACAAAACAGGGAAAGTCGTGAAATGTGATAACCTGCACATTGTTTTAGAAATAAAATAATACGTTGTTTTAAAAAATGTCACGTGGACCAGAAGAATCGGGAGTTACATTAGCGCCTGAGAGGTGTGTAACTTTAGAATTAAAAGACCTTGCAGACGTTGAGGACTTTGAACAGAACGGTGAGATAGGCACTTTGTATGGTTTTGAGTACACTAAAGATGGTTATTATAAGCGCAAAGAGGTTAGCGACAGCAAAAGGTTTCCTAAACTAGAACAACTACGCAATGTAGAAGCAAATAATGCGGGTCAGTATGAATATAAAATAGTTCGAAAAACTGACAGCAAATGGCACTTAGAACCATATTTAGAATGGGACATAAAATTTGAATTCGTAAGCCCATTTACATTTTTCGACCGTCAAAAAAGTTTCAGAAAAGCATTGAACTCTGGCCCTTTACATGTAAGTCTTATGCCAGAGGACAACAGTCGGAAAGAGATCGAAATAAAGCCGTTTGGGGACAAACAGTACATCCTCCACAGAAGAGAATCAGTTTTGAAGGAAGCTACTACAAAAGTACAGTTCTTTCCACGCACAAAATTAGGAAACACGTTCACAATGATATTTAAAATTTCTGTCTTAAAAGATGTGGAGAAGAATGGGGCTTTGGGTGTTAGTGACATCCTTATGCCGGGAATTCTTATTAGCTGGCAAAACTTAGACGTTGACAAACTTAAAGTTACTGTCGTTGTTCGTTACGACGGTGAGAATTTTAAGGTCATAACAACAAGCAACAAAATCAGTGTTGGTCTTAATAGAAGCAATCTAACAGAACTGAGTTGGATTAATCTTACACATTTGGGCCTTATAGGATTTTATTGTACTGATCAAATTTTGACGGATAGTATGATAAAAACAATAACTGGATTAGATTAAATTATGTTTTAAAACTATGGAGCAGACGACTTTGGTGTCAATGCCGATGTTAAACTTTATGACAAAAACCCCTCATTGTTCATTGATTTGTGGACAGACTGGTTGTGGAAAAACAATATTTGTCCTCGACCTATTACAAACAGTTTATCGTTATAATTTTGATCATATTGTAATTTTCTGTCCAACATTAAAGTGGAACAAAGCATATCACGACAGAAGGTTTATATGGACGGATGATGAAATCTATTTAGTTGATCCTAGCAATAAACTTAGCGAGTGCTTAGAACACTTTTATAGACAGTTTGAAGGAACTCAGACACTATTTATTATAGATGACTGTTCGGCAGAAAGAGACATAGTTAAAAAGAGAAACACTTTGTCAAAACTAGCTTTCAGTGGAAGACATGCTGGGATAAGTGTGTGGATTCTATGTCAAAAATATAACTCAGTTTTAAAAGACTTTAGAGAACAATTAAAGACTGTAGTTTTATTTCATATGAAAGATAGAGACGCATTTGATGAATGTATGCGTGAAAATGATGTTATTGAAGACGATCAAGAAAAACGAAGGATTAAGCAAAAACTTAAGTCTCAAAAGTTTAGTAAATTAGTATTAAAAACAGATAATCCTACACATTATGTATGTTTGTAAAGTGTTTACTATTAGAGAACTATAAAATAGGCATTCTGGGTAAGCCGGCGGAGCTATTTTATACTCTCCTTGCAAAAATACTAATGAAAAACTGATTTCATTTGTATTACTTCTTTTAAAACCAATTATGCGTTTCTTCCAAAATGCTTCTCATTACACGATTTCGTCTATTTTTCTTCTTCTCTTTTCTAAATCACATCAATCATTTACATTCACTTATTAACAAATTTTCTTTCCCTTCATGTATTTGATATTCCCCAACTGGCCACTTACCCATAGGGAATCAATAATCTGACCAACAGAATCCCTAGCAGACTTCTGTCTACGCTGCATCAAAATCGGCCACTCCCTGGCCGCAAGGAAAAGTAGGTTTTCCTTTTACACCCCAAGGTTGAAAATAAGGTAACAAGTCGGTCCAGGCTAAGCGCCCTTTCCTCCTGTCTGGCAACTGCTGGTCTGCCCAACATATCGGAACACACCCGTCCTACGAAACAGTGAGCTGCTCTCACCGATCACGTGCCTCAGCGTCCGGTCAAGGACGAGAAAATGTTAGGGTTTCAAACACTGTTTACCTATGGTTTTTTCTTCTCGTCAAAAGTTCAGAACATCACCCGCGCTTATACACTGTCATGACACCCGTTATCATTTTACAGAGTCACAATTTTTCCATTCACAGCCATAATAGTGAACGACACACATGACATATAGCCTTGAATCAATCTCTTCAAACCAGGACGCCCATTCACAATGAAAACCGGCACTTTCACCATACATAGTGGGCCAGAGATTGTGCGCGCGCGCGCGTGTGTGTGTGTGTGTGTGTGTGTGTGTGTGTGTGTGTGTGTGTGTGTGTGTGTGTGTGTGCGCCTGAACGACCGACCGACCGAATGAATGATTGAACGACCAACTGACCGACTAAATGATTGAACGACCGACTGACCGAATGAATGACTGAACGACCAACTGAGCGAATGAATGACTGAGCGACTGACTGAACGAGCGATCGACCAAACAAATGTACAAACGAATGACTGAATGACCGACTGAACGAATGAATGACTGAACGACTGACCGAACAAATTACTAACGAATGATTGAACGACCAACTGAACGGATGAACAAATGAGCTTGCAACCGATCGACCGAACAAACGCATGGGAAAACAAAACAAAACACAACAAACAAACAAACAAACAAACAAACAAACAAACAAAAACCACTTAAAAACAGCAACAAACAAACGAACAATGAAATGAATGTAGGAAAGAAAGGAATGAATGAAGACAGAAACCAAAACCCAAAAGAGTGACCAGTAGTGCAGTAAACAATGGACAGAACATAAACGATTGTAGGGGGGTGAAACGAAGGCTGGGCACTGTCTGAAAAGGAAACGTGACAAAGAGGGCTTCACAAACAATGACACAAAGAGGGGAAAGGAAGTTAGGCGGGGAGGGGGGGGTGAAGGAGTAAGGAAAACTGGGGTGGGGGAAGAAAGAGAAAGAGAGAGGGAAAGAAGGCGTGCATGTGAGCGCGCGCGCGCATGCGTGTGTATATGTGTGCCTGCGCGAACGAGCGCAGGTGTGTGTTTGTATTCGTACGTGTGTGTGTGTGTGTGTGTGTGTGTGTGTACGCGCGCGCGCAAATACATGTCCAATCCCATTATGTAATAGTCTAATTTTGACTCTAGATGCATATCTGACATAAGTGTTAATGTAATCTTTTCCGTAATAATATCGATCTCTCTTTCTCTGTTTTAAATCGACAGTATCAAATTGTTTGAAAAATCAATGTCGAAGCCTCGACCGGTTCGAAATATGGTCAAGATAATAGATCCAATACGCATACGTGTGTGTGTGTGTGTGTATGTGTGTGTGTGTGTGTGTGTGTGTGTGTGTGTGTGTGTGTGTGCGCGCGCGCGCGTGTGCGCGCGCGCTCACGCGCGTTCGTGCCTGCGTGCGTGCCTGCGTCCATGTGTTTGTGTGTCTGTGCGTCCGTTTTAGTTGTCCGTGTGTATATGTGTGCTTGGTTTTGTGCGCCCGCGCGCGCGTGTGTGTGTTTTGTGTGTGTGTGTGTGTGTGTGTGTGTGTGTGTGTGTGTGTGTGTTGTCTTTTGCCTACTACCAGGTTTATCCGTATGTTACACTCAGTAAAAACTCGGTTTATAAAATTACTGGGTTTGAAATTATGGAACCCGGTTTTTTTTGACAGTTTCCCGCCTTTGAAAATAGTCTAATCAAGCTCCCCAAACCAAAATTTGGTCTGAAACCCAATGGTTGGGTTTCGTCGGAATCTGTGTATTCTGACTTGCACCTCTAATCTGTGTGAAAAAGTTTCCAAAGTCTACCCAAGAGAAGGTAAATATGCGGACTCTAAGCCACCCATCTTATTTTGCACGAAAACCCCCCTTTTCACAAACGAATTTCTTCCTTCTCATGCTACTTTTTGCCAAAATTAACACCTGTTTTACAAAAAAATTAACATGCAAAAATCTACAAAAATCGAAGTAATCGTTATTTTAAAATGGGGGGCTTGCGTGCTAGATAAGATAGGGTGATTTAGAGTCCACATATTTACCTTCTCTCCAAGTACAAAAAAATTTTAGCAAAACTCTTCGCATCTGGCCACATTACTGATCACCTCTGGGCCTAACTTGAGACCCTATGGCGCCCTAGGGCCCCAAGTCAGATCCAGAGGATCACAGATAATGTGGCCAGATGTGAAGAGTTTTGGGAATATGCCTCTAATGGTGGTTATTTTTATACTTGGTTGCCCACTTTCAGTTTGTCTAATTTGGGGCAATTCTCTCACCCCCTTTTCAGTGACTCTTCCTGGGACACACACACATGTGGTTTTACGGGCATTTATAGCCGCGCCAGTGACCCAGGCAACACAATACATGTGGTTTACGGGCGTTTATAGCCGCGCCAGTGACCCAGACAACACATGTGGTTTACGGGCGTTTATAGCCGCGCCAGTGACCCAGACAACACATGTGGTTTACGGGCGTTTATAGCCGCGCCAGTGACCCAGACAACACATGTGGTTTACGGGCGTTTATAGCCTCGCCAGTGACCCAGACAAACGAAACACGAAAATGGGAAGAGTCACTAGAGGGCAGAGAAGAGGGCCAAATTTAGACTTTTCAGGAACCACGCAAACAAGCACAAACCACTGCAGGCATATTCTCAACTTTACACTTTTTGGATTAATATATATACTGTACAAACTGAAAGCTTTCATAATTTTATGGTGTTTATGCATAATTGTGACTGTTATTAAAATTGTTTTTTATTAAAGCAGAATAGTTTTAAAGGTTAAACAACAACTGTACTTTAAAGTACTTTTTAGTATCTACTTTGTACAATATTCATATTAAAAGCTTTAGCAAATTAAACACAAAAACACAACTTTTAATAATCAATTCTCTCTCACTGATCTATAAATAGATAATTTATTCAGGGGAAGACAATTACTTTTATGCATAATTAAAGGGAGATAAATCACTTTCATTATCATTGGTTTGATTATTTTGATTGTTAATGATTACTCTGTGCGTGTGTGAACAAGGAAGGTAGAAATCAATACTCTACAAACTGCCGTCAGAGAGCGGAAAACCCCAGAGCTCAAAATAGGCCTTAGCCGCCAACGATCAATAGGCGGAGCGCATTGCAGCGTGCTACAGGCCCATGCTGCGGCTTACTTATTTTTTAATTGTCGTTTATATTCTGGTTTAAAAAATGAAGCCCGAAGTATTTACAGAGCTTCATAATATATACAGAATTTGGGAGGAGGAGAGGGGGTGGGGGGCCGATAGAGAAGAGTTAAAGAGCAGGTTTGAAGAATTGATTAATGATCTTTTTGAGTGTCTAACTATACGAGAAAGCGTAGTGGAAGCCGTTAGTAAAATACCAGATTCTTGGCCCCAACCAGTTGTAAAGTTGTTTGCTATTTTAGTTGATAATATGACTCCTGAAGATGCTAATCTGACTGTTTCTACCAGCCCTGAAGGAGTAGCTATTTGCTTTAATGATTAGAAAAGACTATGAATAATAAACAATAGCTGAATTTACATTTACAATTATTTTTTTATTTATTTACATTTAAAAATGGCTGCCGAACTCAGTGAATCTGATTTAAAGAATTGTAATGAACTATTTGACGAAACAATGAAAGTGTTAAACATTGCTTTTAGTGAATTTGGGTTTGAGAATGATGTAGACAATATAATAAAAGATCATAGTGAACTATTTGACGAAGCAATTAAAGTGATGAACATTGACTGTAGTGATTCAGAAAAAGCTAAAATATTAGCAGGCGTTATTGTAAGGTTAACGTGTCTTGAAGTGTTGCAACGCTTGGGAGAAGAATAAAAGCCCGTTTACTTACTTTTATTTACATTTATCTTTTTTTAATTTACGTAAATATTGTGGCTTTAAAAATGACGACCACAAGTAAATTCGAGGATGGAAAACTATATACGATGGAAGAAATATTTGATATTGAAAAAAAACAATTAAGCAATACGTTTAGTGAAGTAGACATGGACATCATTAACCCCTCAAATGTTCATGAAAGCGTAGCACACGCTATCTCTAAAATCCCAGAGTTTCTTCAGATGGAACCGCCGGTAAAAGTTCTGTTGACCATTCTGATTGATTATATAACGCCCGATGATACTAGCATGGAAGTCTGGGTTTCAACAAGACAGAAAGAAGTTATTAGCTATCACGACTTTAATTCTAACTGGGCTGATTACATGCTTACACAGTTTAATCATGCAAGTGAGGAGGCTAAGTTAAGGGGTTCTGGCTGGTCTGAAGGGAAAGTCCTTGAAATCAAATTGAAGCAAACAACGTTCTATCCTATAGTTGGCAATTCTTACCTTCCTCTCCCAAAAGAGTTAGAGTTAAAACGAGCAGTATTAAACATACATAATTCTGACAACATGTGTTTTATGTGGTGTGTTTTAGCACATTTACATCCTGTCAAAAATCATGCAAACAGAGTATCTAATTATGAACAATATAAGCAAGAGCTGAACTTTGATAACATAACCTTTCCAGTAAGTATAAACAGTATATCTCAGTTTGAAGAGCAAAACACCCCAATCACCGTAAACGTATACACATGGTCTGCAGTAGATAATCTAGTGCCTCTAAGGGTTTCTCCCAATGCTCCTACTTTTGGCGAGCCGCTTAAGAATCATGTAGACTTGATACTGTTTGCAGATAGTACAAAGAGCCATTATGTATTAATTAGAACAATGAGCAGACTGTTAGAATATACATCAAAGCATAAATCTAAACAAGAGATTTGTAGAAGGTGTTTGGTTAGAATCCCTACTATAGAAGCAGCTGCCAGTCATAGAAACATTGTAAAAGTTTTGTAGACTGTGAAACCAAACTCCTCACACCTAAACCAGGGTCTAAAGTTAGTTTTAAGAATGTACACAAAATGCAAATGAGTCCATACGTGGTTTATGCTGACTTTGAATCAATCTTGCCACAATACTACGGCCCCCAACAAGAACAAGAACAAAAAACAACCTTATTAACCCACCATCAGATCTGTTCTTATGCGTTTATTGTTGTTAGGTCAGATGGGGCACACACACGCCCAGAGATTTACAGAGGACCCAACGCAGCTAGTAGATTTTTAGAGCAGATGAAACAACTTTGTAATTACTACTCCAACCAACTAAATCTTTCAGACATTATTATGACTCCTGAAGACCAAGAACGCTATAACTTAGCCACTCACTGCTGGATTTGCGGCTTAGAGCTAACACCTAACAGTAAAGACGTGACAGTAAGAGACCACGATCACATTACTGGCAAATTCAGAGGGACCGCACACAACAATTGTAATCTTCAACTTAAGGTTGACCCCAAAAAATGGAAACTGCCTATCTTCTTTCATAACTTACGAGGCTACGATTCTCATTTTATCATGCAAGCAGTGACTTCTGAATATAAGAGGGTTACCTGCATTGCACAGTCTTCAGAAAAGTACATGACTTTTACTCTTGACTGTTTATCCTTTTATGACTCTGCCCAACATCTGATGGGGAGTTTAGATAAGTTAGCGGGATCTCTACAAGTCTTTCCAATCACTAAACAATACTTTGATCCATCTTTGGTGCGTAAAGGAGTTTATCCTTATGAATACATGAACTCGTGGGACAGGTTTGACGAAGACTCGCTTCCTCCTAAAGGCGCTTTCTTTTCTAGTCTTAGAGGCAAAGACATAACTGATGCTGACTATGAATACGCTCAGAAAGCCTGGACAGAATTACACTGTCAAACAATGGGCGATTATCATGATCAATATTTATTGGCTGACGTGTGTTTATTGGCAGACGTCTTTCAGAATTACAGATCTACTTGCATGAAACATTACAGCTTAGACTCATCACATTACATCTCTGCCCCAGGGCTGTCTTGGGATGCATTCTTAAAGTCTACAAACATTCAGATTGACTTAATTTCTGATTTACCCACACTTCAGATGATTGAAGACGGTCTAAGGGGAGGTATTAGCATGGCCTCACATCCTTACTGCAAAGCCAACAACAAATATTTAGATGATTATGACCCGACTAAACCGTCCAACTATCTAATGTACTTAGACGCCAACAATCTGTATGGATGGGCCATGAGCCAACCGCTTCCACTACGTAACTTTAAAATGATAAAAGGACCTCATGATGTCAATACTGTGTTAGAAATGTTGTCACAGCTTACGCCTGATAATCCAATAGGACTAATCTTAGAAGTAGACTTAGAATATCCTAAAGAATTACACGATCTCCACAACGATTACCCCCTGGCCGCAGAAAGCTTAAAGATGGGCCCACAGAACCTCCTAAACTTGTTCCCAATCTTAGGCACAAAACTAAATATGTGTGCCATTACAGACTCCTACAGTTTTACTTAAGACACGGATTGAAACTGGCAGCTGTTCACAGAATAATTATATGCGACCAAGAGCCCTTTATGAGGCCATACATCAAGAAGAACACCGATCTTAGAACCAAAGCCACTGACGCTTCAGAAAAAGACTTCTTTAAACTGATGAACAACAGCTGTTTTGGCAAAACTATGGAAAATCCACACAAACGTAAAGATGTAAAATTAGTTACAAAAGAAAACCAAGCAATTAAGTTGGCCTCTAAACCTAACTATCAAGACTTTAGAAGATTTAACGACAGCTTGGTTGGCATCATGATGAAGAAAAAGGATGTTAAGTTGGACAAGCCTGTGTTTATCGGCTTCACCGTATTAGAGTTGTCGAAGTTATTGATGTTAGAATTTCTGTACGACTACTTTAAACCACTGTACCCAGAAGCAAGAGTACTTTACACAGACACTGACTCTTTTATTCTAGACGTCCCCACTGAAGACTTTTACAAAGACTTAGAAACAGAAGTAGCTAAAGGAGTTGATGGATGGTACGACACATGCAACTATCCAAAAGACAGTCCTTTACATTCAACTGTGAACAAGAAAGTGATTGGAAAGATGAAGGATGAACTTAATGGGACAGTTATACAAGAATATGTTGGCTTACGGTCGAAGATGTATAGCGTTGTCAGCCAGACTTCTGTAATGAAGAAGGCTAAAGGCATAAGTAAAGAAGTTGTCAAAAAAAAATATAACTCACGATAACTACAAGCAAGCTCTCTTTGAAAACAAAGTATTTATCACACAAATGTTAATCTGCGCTCTACTCTTCATCAAGTAAACACAACTGCAGTTAACAAGATATCACTAGTCTCTAACAATAACAAGAGAACTTACGTCAATCCTGAGTTTTCATATGCTGTAGGGCATTGGAGAACTTTAAAAGATTAACTTGACTGACTTGTCTAGTACTTAACTTAAGAACCTAACAAGAACTTACTTAAGAACCTAATAAGAACTTACTTAAGAACATAACAAGAACTTACTTAAGAACCTAACTAGTACTTACTTAAGAACATAACAAGAACTTACTTAAGAACCTAATAAGAACTTACTTAAGAACATAACAAGAACTTACTTAAGAACCTAACTAGTACTTAACAAGAACTTATAATTTTTTTGCACTTAACTTGTAATTTACTTGCACTTAACTTAAAAAGTACTTTCTATAACTAACTTAACTTGTACTTATCTAGTTCTTAACTTGTGCAAAAACCTATAAAAATCGACAAAATCAGTACTTTAAAAACGGGGTTTCCGTGCAAAATAACATGGGCGATCGTGAACAAACATATTTACATTCTCTCCCTCAGCTATTAACGCCCGCGGGACTGAGCCCTTACTACTTTTTTAATATGCTCTTCTACTTCCAGCACTATTAATAAATCAGAACAAACAACTAGCCTTCCATCTTGATTAGTTATTTTTACATCTAATGAATTTATAGCCCCCTCAATTAATTCTTTGAATTGACTGCTTCCATCAAACGTATATAGCTGATAATCGCAAAACCCCGCCCTAATTGACGGCAGCACTCTTAGAACTGTAGACGGATAGCCATTAAACAAATTAGTATTTGTTTTTAACTGTTGTAAATGGACATGCAACATTGGATTCACAGAAAAATCAGAAGGCTTATTACCTTCAAATTGATAGATGTCTTCTCTTGTGCTAAATCTATAATCTTTGTCACTGCTGTGAAAGCCTAAGATTTTAGCTAGGCCTCTAGGGAAAGTGTACTCTCTTCTTTCCTCTAGTGGAAAATTCATAGTAATTCTAAGGTTTGCCTCGTTAATTGTTAACAATATACCAGATTCGAGAAGTACCTCTTTTAAAGAACAAAAGTTGTAATAACCATCAGGTATTTGTATATGGCTTATTTGATTGCCTGCCTCGTTACTAACATTAATCCAGTTATTTTGGGCTCCTTCAGATATGTTAACCCACATAACTTTAAAGCCAATTTCTTTAAGTGCAATTCTACAACTCCCACTCCAATTGGTAATTGGGTACGTTAAGAACACACGCTCGTTTTGTTTGGTTATATAGATGTACATCTTTTTATAACTATTTTAAAAAACTAATTTAAAAAATGGAACCTTTTAAATATAATGAAAGTGCCACTTACAATGTAGGAGCGTTTTATAACCCCAAATCTTTGGGCTTCAGTTTACTAACCATTGCAGTAGACGAATCATATGGCTTCCAAGTCAGACTTGTAAAGCCACTAACTAAATATTTAAATCCGCCAATAAAGAGTGACAGAGTGCCATCAGCATGGTCATCTCACCCTATGGCTTTTTTCCAGAATCAGTTAAATTTTGCCATTTACTGCGCAACCACAGGCTGCGGTGTTTCATATGCAAACCATTTATACCACCCCAATCTCTTAGTAAGGTCAGTATATAACTTTCATGTTTATTATCAGTATAGACGCATACTAACTGAACTACAAGTGCGCCTCCCCAATGACAACGCGTTTAATCCATTTAACAACCCAATGGACACTAATGCATATGAAAGAATCTGCAATGAATTTAACATTAATCCTTCAACTGACTTTAGACAAAAGTTAGACCGCAATCATGGGCTAGGCACATTGTATTTGTGGGGTACAAAAAGAGAATATACTTATGACTACTGGCCTGGCCACACCTCTTTTCAACCAAACAAACAAGTTCGATTGGGATCCATAGAACAAAAACATCCTAATGCTTGGGCAACATTTATCTTAGATGAAAGTGAAGGCCTAACAATGCCAGGAGTGCAAAGGCTTAATGACTCCATACGGACATACGTTTGGTGCCTTTTAGGAGCGCAAGCACAGACCAAGGCTAGCATAGTGGATCAATCTACAGGTTTTGATGCCAGAAAACAATTTCTAGCCAATTTAGAAGATGCTATTAACTCTGCTGTTGATTTGCCTGCCAGCATACAAAGGTACCAAAACGTTCTTACACACGCTAGGTCAAAGGTTGACTTTGTTGTGGGCCATGGATTATACATGCTGCCTTCTGACCTTAGACTGCAGATTGGTATGATACAGAATTATAATAATGAAATCCTCATAGCCGGAGACGATCAAAACTTAGGACACAATCAAGGCTTAAACACAAGGCCCGCGCCAGCCATTTTTTAAAAAGTATCTAGCCCAGAACCTGCAGAAAGCGACCCCCCACCAGTTATAAGCAGCCCAGAAAGTGACCCCCCGCCTGTTGATGTGCCTCACCCCGACAGACACACTAGTGAAAAGACAGCCCTCTTGTGTTTTTAACTTTTACTGGATTAGCCATACTTTATTTCACTAAAAATTAAACCGGCAGCCAGCACCCCCAAAGTCCACAGATGGTCGGCCATATAACCAGCCACTTTGCCTATGGTAGACAAAACCCAACTAACAACACTGCCTATTATGCCAGGCAGAGCATCAAGCGCTTTGACAGCTAACTTCTTTAATAAGTTTGCTAGATGGCGCAATTGTTTTCTAATCCAACTTTTACCGGACTGAGGCGTTGGAGGAGCTACTGGCCCTGTTGGCGCACTGCCAGTTAATGCATAAACCAGTGTAGAGATAGCAAACCCAACGGCTGTTAATATACTAACTATTGTAATCCCCCGCTCTCTGAACAGAGCCCTTATTCTTTCTGCTAACGTAGTATTTTCATGAAGTATTCTGTTTATAGTTTCTCTGATTCTGCCTGTTTGGTATGCTATTTTTTCTCCATTAGTAGACAACGCCGCTACCCTGTTTTTTCTTTCTATCCTTAAATCCTGTATTTTCGCCTGTATTCTAGCTTTTACTTCTAACCCTAAATTATTATCATCTGCATCAGCCAGTTTAATTTTTTCTTCTCTTATCTCTCTATCTAACTCATCAAGTTTTGACAAGTTGTTTTTTAGCTCGCCATTTATTCTCCGTAGAGTTTCATCAAGGCCCCTGAGTTCACGTATAGCAGCTTTAAGATTTCTGTGTACACTCTCAGACAATGGAGGATCATCAATTGTTTCTAAAGCTGCTTCTTCTTCAGGACTCAGCTCACGTTCTCTTTGACTAGGCACTTGAGAACCGACAATTGTTTTTAACTGTGTCTCCTCATTAAAACTCGCCTCAATTTCTGCTATTGCTTCATCTGTTCTTTGACTTAATTCTTGAAGAGGTATGTTTTGCATTTCAGATTGTGTTGGCAACCTCAGACCTTAGATCGTCAATAAAGTTTAACTGCCTTTGGTCAAAAACAGGGAGCTCTCTAAGAATTGTGCTCCTGCTTAAAAACTGGGTTGGGTCTGGTTTTGTAGTAAGCCGTACAAGGTTTCCTTTACTAGTTCTTACATACAAATGATTATTTTTATCTGTTGAAAAATTGGAAACCTTAAGTGCTTCTGGCTGCTCTCGCTCCATATGGCTATGTAACGATTTAATTCTATCTAGCAATCGTATTTGACTTAATCCTACTCCTTGGCCTGCTGCTGCTGCTGCTTCAAGTTCTTCTTGCAATGAAGGACCCGGTTCTTCAATAGAATCAATCGCGTCAAAATCTTCATCTTCTTCTTCAATAGGATCAATCACGTCAAAATCTTCATCAGCCATATTTATATATTTTTATTTTTTGTTTTATAAAAAATGAACTCATACGGTTGTGACCTCGATCCATACAGAAAAGAGAAGGAACCCCACGGCGTAAAAGGTATAAGGCAGACTGTAATTAGTGTAAATACTCCATCAACAGTTCAGCCTGGACAAACTTTAATAGTCATGTTCCCTGATCTTGGCGCTGATGATGTTATAATGCCAGGCACTGCTAAACTATCATTCAAAATAGATATTACATCGGAAGATCCTAATGCTACTGTTGTTGCTAATTTGGGCAGGGCCATCGTTAAACATATGGTAATCAAAGTGGAGGGTAGAGAAGTCTTTGCACTAAGCGAGGCAGACATTTTTGCTCTCTATTCTGACCTATGGCTGCCTAAAAAAGAAAGAAAAGAGAAAGTTTATCAGGGAATACAAAGCCCAAACGGTCTCAAGCACAGGTTTAAAGCGGAGGATGCAAAGGGTGATGTTAAAGATGAGGCAGTAGCAGAAGCATTTGGCAACAGATTCTGCATCCCTCTAGATTTTGAGCTGTTAAAGACGCATATGCCATATTACCAAGGCGCACTAAAAGAAAAACTTACTTATGGACTGACATTTAATCCTAGCGGTTCTGTTGTTCTGTCTGAAGATCCTGAAGCTAAATACACAGTCAGCGACATTTCTCTTGAGTTTGATGTTGTTACTAACCCTGGACTGGCCAGAACAATCTTAACCCAATATAAAAGTAAAACGGTTATTTATTATGAAAGAGTTATACACTCCATTACAGAAAATAGAAACAAGCAAGACACTCTCTGGAACATACATCTAAATCAGTCTCTGAAGTCTTTAAAAGGAATTTTGTTCTTGTTTACTGAAGAAACAACTCCTTTTCATAGAGAATCAGAAGCGTTTTATAATCCAAAAATTGAGAAGGTCGACTGTGCAATAAATGGCAAGTCTGATCAGTTGTATTCAGGGCGCGGGATTTTACCTCACCAACACTTTGATGAAATAAGAAAGTTATTCGCTGGAGGTAGGCAAAGAGATCCTGCAGTTGATCGCGTATGTAAAAAACTTCGCCTTTATGATGTAAGACTCGAAGACTACTTAATAACTAAATATGGGCTGTGGCTGGATTTTAGATCCACATTTGACAACAGATTGTTTGGAAGTGGAGAAAGGATAGGGCAAGATGGTATAAAAATAAATATTCACAAGAAAGCAGACGGAAACGCACCAATACAAATGCATATTTTTATGGTTTGTGATGCTCAGCTAAACATTGAAGAAAACAGGCTAAAAGACATGGCTTATTAAAATGCAGAAGAAATATTCTAATAAAAACAGATGGATAGTTTGAAGTTTCTGCCCAAAGATCCGCACTGTTCTCTTATCTGCGGGATTACTGGGTGTGGGAAAACTGTCTTCGTACTTGATTTGTTACAAACAATATACAGGTTTCATTACGAGCACATTGTTATATTCTGCACAACCATTAAGCACAACAAGTCTTACAAAGAAAGGAAATTTGTTTGGACAGACGAGAATATATTTTTAGTTGATCCTAGCGACAAACTGAGCGACTGTTTAGACCATTACTATAGACTATTTGAGGGAACTGAAACACTGTTTATTATTGATGACTGTTCAGCCGAACAAGACATTGTTAAAAAAAAGAAAAGCTCTGTCAAAGCTAGCCTTTAGTGGACGCCACGCCTTAGTTTCTGTGTGGCTCTTAACTCAAAAATGCAATGCTGTCTTAAAAGACTTTAGATCGCAGTTAAAATCAGTCATCTTATTCTATACTAAGGACAGGGATAGTTTTGAAGAATGTTTAAGTGAAAATTATATAATCAGGGACAAGGATGAGCTAAAAAAAAAAAAAAGAGCAGTTAGAAAAATCTAAGCACGCTAAGCTATGCTTACGGACTGACCCCCCAGTTCAATACGTTTGTTTATTGTAGATTGTTTATTATAATTTTAATATTAAAAGAATGTCTCGAGGGCCAGAATCAAAAGTGGAGTTAGCTCCTAAATGCGTTGCAGTAGAGCTAAAAGATCTAGCAGATACAACGGACTTTGATCTAATAGGAGTGCCAGGAAATGTTTATGGATTTGAATACACAGATGATGGGGTTTACAAACGAACAGAAATTGAAGACAAAAAACGACAGCTGTATCCCGCCCTGGAAGAGATAAGAAATTTAAGGGCAAACGATTTTGGCAAACACGAATACAAACTTCATAAACGAGAGAATGCTTGGGCGTTGCTTCCTGACATTAACTGGGATTTAAAGTTTGAACTACGAAGCCCTCATGTATACTTTGATAAGAAATACAATTTTAGAAAAGCTTTGAATGAAGGAGCCTTCTTGCTAGCCTAGTCCCAGGATTACAACAGAAAAAGCAGATTGAAATAACTAAGCAGGGCTCTGTATATATGCTGCGGAGAAAGAAGACCTTAGCTGAAGTGGGGGGCGACACCGTCGGCTTAGAGTTTAACCCAAAACTAGAAACACTGCCTAGAAAAATGACGATGCTTTTTCGCTTATTTATCACTCCAAGGGAGTCTGATCCTAGTTTGCCAGAGCATACGTTAATCAGGGGTGTACAAATAAAGTCTGAAAACTTGGGCGGGCCTCTTAGGCTTGTTATTGCTATTACTAAAAAGGGGATGAAATAAACACTTCTGTATCATCTGACAAAGTTACTGTGATGGTTGACAATGCTAAACTAACAGTGCTTGATTTTATTTTTATTAAGTATGTTGATTTTATTGCGTTTTACTCTGTTGATGAAGTGCTGCCAGAAGGGTTAATAAAAAAATATGTACAAGATTAATCTTAATTAAAAAAATAATCTTATTTAAAAATGGAGGTTCAACAGTTTAGATTAGAGCAAGTAACTGAACTTCAAGAAGAAATAGAAAGCGACTTGGATAAGTATAGGGTTACTAGAAAGAAATATGCTAAAGCTTTAAATACTCTTTCTTATGTAATTACTGGCTCATCAGCTGTAGCTAGCGTAAGTGCTGGGTCTAGTGTTGCTCTTTTAGCTACTGGGGCCGGGGCGCCAGCCTCTTTAGCATTAGGGAGCCTTGGACTAGGTTTAGGTGCTATGTCTATGATTGTGAGTGCTGTTTTAAAAAAATTAACGCCTAAATTACAAAAGCACACTGCCATTGTTGCCTTAGCATCAGCAAAACTTTGTTCATTAAGATTAAGAATAAGCAAAGCATTGCAGGATGAAAACATTACAGACGAAGAATTTCAGAAGCTTATGGCTGACGGTGAGGATTATAGACGACAAAAAATTGAACTTCAAAAGGAGTGGAGAAAGACTTTTACTTCGTGACAAGTAGACACTGATGCAATTACACAGAACATTGAAAAACAAACACATGATCGGTTAAACCCAAAATAAGCCAAAAAAATAAGTTTAACAAAAAATAAGTTTTAGCAAAAAATAAATACTATTTTTTTTAACTCACTGTGTTTGGTGGGACAACTTGCAGCTCTTCGCAACAAACGATCTTTTAGGGGCAGGCTTTTTGGAAGAGAGAGTTTCTCTTAAATAATATACGGGAGGGGTTGTTTTCATAATTCTTTCAACTTCATATACGTCTACGCTCCATATGGGGTCTGTGGCTCTAATTCTAACATCGCCCTCTGCCTCTCCAGGCGCATACAAGTATCTTACTTTTAGTCCAAACGGCAAGAGTTTTTGAGTCCCCTGCACATCTTCAGTAATGCTAACTTTTTTTAATTTGATCGCGTTTACTGGTTTAAGACCTGTTGCTTTAAATTCTTCATTGTTCATGGCACGTAAGACTGCTGGCAATCTCCTAACCCATTCTGTGTTGCGTTCTCTGTCCATAATTTCTCTGTGATATTGATAGGTAAACAAACGTTCAGCTAGATTCTTATTAAAGTTTTCTGCTAGGGCTTGTGACCGATGGTTGCCTGGGATCCCTCTCTTAACTGTAACATGATGTTTTAAAAACAGTTGGTTTACAGAACCTTTAAACTCTTTTCCATCATCAACTTGAATCATCCTAGGATACTTTAATGGTCCTCGCATGTATATTTGTTGTAAAGCCACAGCCACAGCAGTTGAGCTTTTATCCGTTAAAGGTTCAGCGTCTTTGTATCTTGAAGCCATGTCAACAACTGTCAGAGCATACTTAAACTTTTTTCTTCTAACTTTGTCATGTGGAAGGTACAACAAGTCCATCTGGTGGGTGTCATTAGGAACTGAGTTAACAAATTTAGGCCTTATTATTCTTTTTGGGGCAGGCAGATATATTTGCCAAATTGCCTGTTTTGAAAGCCAGTCTTTTGCTTCTGATTCAGACTCTCTAGCAGCTTTACTCAGTTTTTCAATAGCAGTCTTTCCTTTCCAATACCCTTTAGGAGAATAATATATTTGTACATCGTATTGTACTTCGTATTGCCCATATTTTAAATGCATTTTATTTTTACACAAGAAAGTGAGCAACAAGATAGACTGAGGTCATGCCAACTGCAATAAAAACTATCTCTGCAGTCTTCTGTTCCTCAGATGGTTCATAAAAGTCGGACAGTTCTGGTGGCGGCGATGTTAGAAACTTCTTTCCTGTCACTAAGTAATACTCATTCATTGCGTCATCAACGTCTGTAAATGTGTGCTCTGCATGACCCTGTTCTCTTAACTTTTTATTAATAAAGTCTAAGTGAGCAATTCGTCTTTTCTCGTAAGCGTCTCTTGCCTTAGCTAAATCTTCCATTGCTTTGTTATGGCGCTCTCTCTCTTCATCAGACCGCAATTTACTAAACATATAATTGCTTCCAGAAAAGGCCAATGCATTAACAATAGCTCCTCCCACCATCAGAACCAATCCAGACATCTTTTTATAAATCAATATTTTCTAGATTAATCTGCCTATGCATTAATATTTTCTGGGATAATCCCCTGCGTAACAAGAAAGTCTTTTGAGGCAATCCCTGCAGTAATTACAACTATAACCTTAACAACATCCTCAATGTCTAACCTTCCTAGATCCGCCGGCTTCATTTTTAACATGTTTTTTGCTAACACGCTATAGCCTATACTAAGGCCGCTAATTACAGCAGAATGGTAAATCGTATTGATAATCTTTTTTTCACTCATCTTTTTATTAACTAAAAAAATAATTAAAATAATCATAATACGAAAGGCTGTCTATGTGCTTTTTAATCAAATAATCTTTTGTTGTTAAAGCTAAAAATAAGGCTGCAACTAGTCTTGGTGAATCTTCTATCTTTCCCATGTTGGGCGGTTTTATTCCTAACAAACATTTTGCTAGGTTGAATAGACTATAACACCAACGATAGGCACTGCATAATTAACCAGCGTTAAACTCATGGTTTTAAAAGTATTATATTATTTTTTATTGCTTTTAAAAATGGATTGTGACGAACTATTAAAGTGTGAGGAGCAGGCAGACCACTGCCATAAAGAAAGATTATACTCTCTAGCTGCGTGTGGAAAAACTAAACAGTATTTAGGCACTGAACTAAGTATTGAACAAATCCAACAACTGTCTACATCAGACGTTGAGAAGTACTACGCTAGGTACGAAGCACAGTTAGGTTCAAAAATGGTTAGATCAGTGGGGCAGACAATGATTAGTTTATATGCTAAGTTAGTAAGTAAGATGGCGCCGGTTGATTCAGAAGAAGATTTAAAATATGACATCACAAGATCCGGTTTTAAACAAGTCCCTAGAAACTCTTGCATGTGACATGTATTACAGATTTGGGACGATGTTATGCCCATTCATCATGGGATTAATTACTTTTAATCATATTAATTTTGATCATATTAAATTTAATCGCAATAAAAAAAATGAGCGAGAAGACGCCACAGGACAATCCGCAGAACCCTCCGAAGGAGCAGAATGTACCTCAAGTGAGCCCGCAAGAGCAGAATGTACCACAAGTGAGTAGTGTTACTAAGTCTAAAAATCCTGGACGCGTCGAGGCCGGTCATAAACTAGCTGAATGGAACAGACTGAGAAAAGCAAACCAATCAACAAAACAAAAATTGTTAGATAGTAATACAACATCGCCACCGTCAACAACAACACAATTAACAACAACACAATCACAATCAAGCGATAAGATGTATTATTATGTATTTGCTGCTGTTGTTGTTGGTGGGGGGTTTTTAGCATACAAATGTCTAACACCATACTTAGCAGCAAAGTCACAAACCCCCACAAAGCCAGTAAAAGAAGAAGAACCAACTTCTGTAAAAAAAAGTACAACCTCCTGCTGTAGACCCATTTTCTATGGAATAGTTTTTTAAAGAACTAAATAAAGTACAAGTAGAGAATGTAAATATGTGGACTCTAAATCACCCTATCTTATCTAGCACGCAAGCCCCCCCATTTTAAAATAACGATTACTTCGATTTTTGTAGATTTTTGCATGTTAATTTTTTTGTAAAACAGGTGTTAATTTTGGCAAAAAGTAGCATGAGAAGGAAGAAATTCGTTTGTGAAAAGGGGGGTTTTCGTGCAAAATAAGATGGGTGGCTTAGAGTCCGCATATTTACCTTCTCTACCCAACTTACACAGCGCGGGAAAAAGGCGCAAGGGGCGTCACTCTCACTCAGAGTTATGGCGACAGTGGGTCGGAGCGAAGGGCGAACTCGCATGGACACGCTCCCTTTTGGTCGGAGTGTTGTTGCCAAACAGGATGAAGTAAGTTTATTTTTATTTTATTATTTTGTATTCGTGCAAAATGATTTGGTATTTGAAAAGATTTTTCATATTATTAATATCCGCAATTGTATTTAGTGACGACTTGACATTTTGAGTCTAGCTATTCTTTCCAAGATTGTTGTGTTCACGCTTCAAGTTCAGTCATTTTTACCTTTCGATAGTTCTGAATAATATACGTTCGGTTTTATTCTCCAAGGGCTTGTGTATTAATAATTCTGATTTGTTTACTTAATCGGTAGGTGCAGCTTAAAGATAGGTGCGCACTGCGCTTGGAGTTCAATCACCGTCTAGATCTGGATCTGGCTGCATACGTCGCTGAACCAACTTGATTGTATTGCGACGGAAAACAGGGAGAGTGCAAAAAACAAACAAACAAACAAACAAAAAACTGTGTTAAACGTCGTAGTAACTTTGGAAAAGGCTGGAGGAAGGGGAAGGGTTGGGGGAGGGGTGGGGGTGGGGGAGAAGCAGGATTGCCAGCTTTGTAGTAGTAGTAGTATTTAGGGACCAAACAAGCCGTTAAGCTATTCAACACTCCCATGTTTGCAGAATCTCTTGTACTACAAAAAGCTTCGGTGAAGGACACTTGTTTCAATTTTTCTTATCATGTTGCTCAATATATCATTTATCATAGCTCCAAAATTGTTACCGAGCGATGCTAAGGTAATGCTTTAATTGGTGTTTCGACAAATCTTTGTGAACATGCCCTTCCCCCCCTCCCCCCCCCCCATGCACACACACACACACACACACACACACACACACACACATTCCTATTTATGCATTAGTCAACCGTTGAATTAAAAATCTGTGATCTTCTCGGTACTTAGAACAGTAACAGTGAACATTTATCATGAATAAGAAGGGGGTGGGGGAGGGAAAGCAGGAGCCGAGGGATGGAGTGCAGAGATGTCTTCTCCAAAATTCATCACCTACTGCATCAGTTTTACGTATATATATATATATATATATATATATATATATATATATATATATATATATATATATTGGAGCAGGCAATACAAATAGATGTGCCTTCGAGAGGGATTGTGATGGTTCCCTCAGGCGGCTAGTGAAGGGTTTCTTATATTTTATGATATATTCCCCCCATTTCTTCATCTTCAATTTTTTTTTCTAAAAGTTCAAATCTTTGCCAAGTCATTACTATAATGACTGAAGAATTGTTAGCCTGCACTTGTTTTCCCCCACTACTTAATTGTTCAGCATTATATATATATATATATATATATATATATATATATTTTTTTTTTTTTTTTTTTTTTTTTTAAACCGACCTACCGACCCTATCTTTAAAAGTAATGAAACAGGAAGCAGGCCATTTTTTGGCCATAATATCCCGTTGGACTTGTAAAAGTCTATTGCACCTCAGCTCTGCTCCTATGGGCTTTGTTGCATCAAAGTCTACTTTGCTATTTAGTAGTTACTAAACAGCTTTTCCGCCAGTGATAGAGGAGAAAAACTTGTTTAGTGATCACTAAATGATTAAGTAGACTTCCATGCAACAGAGCCGTGGCCACTCACTCACGTTCTGCTGTTACCCCTCCACGCCCTTGAAGGGAAAAAAGTGTAATGACACACGCAAAATCCATCCTTTGTAAGGATTTTGTTGTGTTTTACTGTTAATTTTTGTTGTAGCTTTTGTGATAACTACCATTTTCTTTCTCTCCTCAGGTTTTCATGACTGCCAACGAAGTGTTTGGCTTTCTAAGGAAGGAAGGAGTATTACGTGGAAAGAGGTACAGTTCAGTGTAATGTTTGATGTGCTTTTTTTTGTCTGTCACTGTCGGTGATCAGCCTTTGCGATGGGCGTTTTTTTTTCTTCTGTCTGTCCCAAGGATATCCCTAGAACAGCTTGGCCAAATTGCTTCAAATTTTGTGTGGTGTGTCACTCTTGATAGGAAGAGATTAGTACATGAATTATCAATGTCAAAGTCATTACCTTGTCATATGGACTTGAAAACTGAAAATGTATTTTAAGCCATATCTCGGGCACCAGGCGATGTAGGCTGCTGAAGCTTGATATTAAGTTGGTTTGGTTTATGGTGCTTCTGAATAATGTGTACCTATTAAGGTCAAGATTCAGGTCAAGTTGATTGCTGGATCGTGGCTGCTGAAAATCAGTATCATTATTTCTTCTTCTGACTGTCCCAAGTACATTTTCCAAACGGGTTGATAGAATCGCTTTAAATGTTGAGTGTTAGTGTGCCACCTTAATGGAAAGAGATCCAAACATTACATTCTAAGGTGAAAGTCGTTACCTTGGTGTATGAAACTGATAACCGGAAATCTATTTTTAGCCATATCTCAAGCACTGGTTGACACTTGATGTTGAAACATGGTGTGAAGGTGGTTTAGCTTATGGTGCTGGACAGGACTACATCCTACTCTGAAGCCAAGACCGTCATCAAGGCCATGCAGCAGAAGAAATGGATGCAGGAACACCCATGCCACAACAGGACAGAGCTGTATTACCAACTGACAAGACGAGAGCAGGTCCTAGTGTTCAGGATGAGGACTGGCCTCAATCGCCTGAACCACCATCTCTACACCAAAATCCGCATCGGCCACACAGGGCAGTGCCCATGCAGGAATAGCAGCTACACAACAGAACATCTGCTCCAGTGCTGCCTGCCGTACGAGGCGCTCAGACAGAGGACCTGGCCTGACCCCATGCCTCTGGCCTAAAAGCTCTACGGCAGCCTGGAGGTGCAGCACACCGCTGCCTTCACCATGGAGACAGGCCTGTCCATTTGACGATCGAGAAAAATAAAAAGAAGCAGCTTATGGTGCATTAGACACTTATGTACCGATCAAGGTCAAAGAGATCAGTGGACCCTGAAAATTGGAGGGTTGATAAACTGGAGTTTTTCCTTGTCGGGATATATCTCTGGAAAATGGGGGCAGTTGTGTGTGTGTGTGTGTGTATGTGTGTGTGAGAGAGAGAGAGAGAGAGAGAGAGAGAGAGAGAGAGAGAGAGAGAGAGAATTAAAAGCTTCATATAAGTTCTTATCACATTACAGTAGCACTGCAGTAGTCTTGCTGTTCCTTTGGATTCGTCAGCGAGGTTGAGATGGGAGACAAGTTGCATGGGCAGCAGCCTGTCATCCACATTACAATGCCCAGGCTCATAACCGTCCACGCATAAACCTTGGAAAGATTCATCCATGTTCAGCCATGATCGAAGGAGGCTTACTACAGTGATTAAGTTAAAAACATATTCTTTCTCATTTGAGTTACATTTGTTACTGTCTCATTTGCTGGGTTGTAAAGTGGCGTTGCTCACAAACCGCTCATTCCGAGTCCCAACACACAGTCACATCCCAGCTTGTTCAAGTTATAGAATCCAACACCAGCTGTCCAAGTGGAGCACATCTTTGTTGGATGATCAGGAGGCCACCAACCGTGAAGACACTGCACTGTTGCTGAAACAAATTTGTGGGTTTCGGTGGAGTCTAGGACACCACCTACTAATCGCCCTACTGACGACAATAATCGCCATGACCATCCAACAACAGCTCCCAAGAACACACTGATCACCATGACTTTGACCTGACTACACCAAGGGTATTAACTGGATTGGTAATTGAAACTGAAGTCACCAAGAGCAGGGCATGCAAGGCCGCAGAATTTGAGTCTGTTTCTTATTTTTTATGATTGATGGTAATGAAACGGATCATAATAATTATGTTGTGTAATTCTATTTTCGGTCTGAGACTACGCGACAGGTTTGTATTCTACACTTCCTTTCAAATAGCCCGGCATTAATTAGGTGTTATCCTGGCATTAACCAGGCCCGAGAACTACAGATATCTACAGTGTTGGTCATGGAATTAAAGCAACACTCTCAGAATCCCATCCGTTAAGTAGATGAAGCTCGATTTGTTGGTTTCAGTCTTCCCCTATGAGCTCATAGCCACCCACTCTGGGCAGGGTTGGACCAGGACAAAAAAAATCCCTTGACGGTGATGGGATTCAAACTGTAGACCTCACAGTCTGTAATCTGAGATGCTGACCACTGCACCAAAAAGATGGTCAAAGGAATAATAAATGCCTGTATGGTTTCCTTAAAATCGGTATAAAGGTGTGTTTTTGTTTTCAGTTCTGGTGGAGTTCGGTGTGAAGCTGGGGACAACTTGGCGAAGGGTGATGAGGGAGTCATGGAAGCTGGTCCTGGACTCTGCAGCAATGCTACCCCGATGCCAGACCAGCCTCAACCAGCAGACCCCTTCTTCTCCACCGAGGAGAGGTATGAAAATGAAGTATACAGTAAACTGTCTTCAGACATTTGTATTGACTCAAAATCAGCCTGGGCACCTGGAGAAACTGATTATGAATCACAGGCCAGGGTACAAGCAGAACAATTGGTTGGTTGCTTTCAGTGATGCATGAGTGTTTGTACCACTGGGCTTGCATTCGTTTGAAATTGTGAAAAGTTGGTATCCAGGAGGCGTAGGTTCTTGAAATTGTGTTTAAAAAATTAAGATTTTGATATTTTTTGTTTTTGTAAGATGGGTAAATAAAAGTGGAATATAGAGCATGTGGGCCTTTATTGAAGGCTGTCACACATATTGACATAGGCTAGAGCAGTAAAGCTCATGTATGTTATGTTTTGCATCTTTATGCAGGTATTGTCTCGCATAGCATTAACACCATGCAAAGTGGAGTGTGGTTGCCCACATGGTGGGTTAATCATAAAGGGTCAGTCGCTGTCGACAGGACTATAAATACGTGAATAAATAATGCTGAAGAGTTTTAGTCTTGGAAAAATGTATTGCATTGTAGTCTGCAAATTATGGTAGTTATTTTAGCATTGTTGACTGGGAAACATTTTTGTCTTACATGGACGCACATAGGCTTGCAGTTACATCCACACAACGGACAGACCATACACCCATTGTCCTTATCCACAGGTTGACAGTCATGAAGAGATACATATCATTTTTTTGTATTGTTTGATTGTACTTCTTGGAACTAAGTATTGCACGTACAAATACAAAAACAACTCAGTATAAATGTGTGTGTATGTGTTTTCAGTTGTGATGAAGCTGGGGACAACTTGGTGAAGGGTGCTGAGGGAGTCATGGAAGCTGGTCCTGGATTCTGCAGCAATGCTACCTCAATGCCAGACCAGCCTCAACCAGCAGATCCCTTCTCCAGTTCCTTTGAGGAGGGCTATGAAAGCGAAGTGGACAGTGACATATCTTTGTTTAGTTTCGTTGATTCTGAATCAGACTGGGCCCCAGGTTCGGGAGACAATGATTTTGAATCAGATTTTGAATCAGACAGTGAATGTAATGCAAGTCTTCCATCCCATTATGACCCTGACATAATACCTGACACAGACAATGAAATGTCTTGTAAGGAAATTATAAAAGAAACTGATGAAAGTTCTTCTGATAGTATTGTGTTTCCAGTGCTCCATGGAGAAAAAAGTAAACTCACAAAAAGTGATTCGGCTAATGAAAGTGGAAAATGTGGTGATGCTACAGTTGGCAAGCCTGCTCGTGGGAATAAAAGCTCCAAAAGTAAACAGCATTGTTGCAAGTTTTGTCAAAAAATGAACACAAAAATGTCGACACATTTGACACGAGTGCATCGACTAGAACCAGAAGTTGCAGTCATCCTTCAAATGAGAAAAGGGAGTGCTGAAAGAAGAAAAGCGTTCATAAAACTGCAAGATGAAGGTGATTTCAAACATAATTATGAAGCCATCAAAAACAAAGAAGGCAGCTTAATCCCCAAATACCAAAAGAAGGAACACTGTACAACGCAAAATGAGTATGTGGCGTGTCAGTATTGCAAAGCACTTTTCCTGAGATATCTTCTTGTTAAACATGACATAACCTGTCCACAAAAACCTGACACTGCTCCTAAACCTAGAAGAGGGCAATGTGTAAAGCAAGGTGAAATGATGATGCCTTTGTCAAGCAGTGTCTCACGGAATTTCTTCCAGAAAGTCATTTCAAACATGAGAGATGATGAGATAAGTTCTGTCATAAGAAACGATTCTCTGATCTTGAAATATGGCGAAAGATTATTTTACCGCAGGGACATTGAAGAAAATACACCAGGTCAGATCCGTTCACGCCTTCGAGAATTGGGCAGACTTTCTCAGTTAATGAGAAAACATTCAAACATGAAGGTTTCATCTCTGGCTCAAGCTATTGACCCTGTCAATTTTGACTTGCTGATCACCTGCACCAGACAATTAGGTGAATTCAGTGACTCCACAAACATGTGTAAAAAGGGATCACTTGTGTTAAAGTTGGGGTACAGCTTGAAAAAAGCATCCCAGATTCTCAAAGCAGAAGCTGTTATGATGGACGACACTGCCCTGAACAAGACATGTGAACGTTTTGATACACTGTATCAAAGTGACTGGTTTGACCGTGTGTCAGCTTGCGCTTCACAATCCGTCCAGAGAGCAAAGATGAACAAGCCAAAACTGATCCCATCTCTGGAAGATGTCCAGAAAGTGAATCCCTTCTTCAGAAAGACAACCAAAGTGACTCTTATGGAACATTGGCAAAAGCTACACTAGCATCCATCACAGTTTTTAACAGAAAACGTGGTGGAGAAGTGCAACGAATGAAGTGGTCAGACTACCATCAGAGCAGAGCCACAGAAGCTGCTCCACCAGAAGAAATGCTTCTTGATGACCTAACAGTCACTGAAAAGAAATTAGTTCATGTGCTTCACAGAGTGGAAATCAGAGGCAAGTTCAACAGAGCAGTGCCCATTCTTTTGACTCCTGAGATGGTTCAAAGCATTGAAAAGCTGCTTGACCTCCGCCGCATCTTAGGGATTGAAAGTGAATACATGTTCATGACCCCGACAGGAACACACCCTTATAGGGGACCTGAAGTTCTGAAACAATATGCTTTGAATGCTGGTGTTACGAATCCATCCTTGTTCACTGCAACGCTCTTCGCAAACAGCTGGCGACCTTAAGTCAAGCCATGGAGATCTCCAAGTTAAAGCAAGACCAACTGGCGTCCTTCCTTGGCCATGACATTCGTGTCCACAGGTCAGTTTATCGCCAACCACTTGACATTTTGCAAAAAGCAAAAGTGGCCAGCATTCTCTTCAGAGTGAATCGGGGATTGACCGTAGACGAAGATGGTGAAGACTTGGATAAAGAGGAGCTGGATCCTGACAAAGAAGCAAATAATGTTGAGGACGCTGATGAAGATGATGAAGATTTCTCCAGCAACATTGTAGAGGTGGAAAATGCTGAGATGTCAGATGAAAGAATGTCGGTGTGTCATGCCCCAAAACACACCGGATCCACCGCAATTGTCTCAACCGTGAGTACTTCAGAGCCTGACTTGTGCATTTCAAAATCCAAGTCCCCAAAGCAGACACAGACGCCAACGCAGACAAAGACACCAAAGCAGACTAAGAGACCATGGAGCAAATATGAGATAGCTGCTGTGCACAGACAGTTGTCCCATTGCATTACGATGAACAGAGTCCCCCAGAAGCATGATGCACAGAAAGCTGTAGCTTCAGAACCAGATCTTCGCCGCAGAAGTTGGACATGCGTGAAATACTATGTGTACAACTTACTGAAGAAACAAAGAATGAATCAAAATGTCTGATTGGATTAGATTAGATCCAGTGAGACTGTTACTCCCCTCCCCCCAATCTCCTCTCTCTTCAAGGATAGACACTAATTGAATATGGTGATGATAGACGGGTTATATGCAAAATCATTTGTTGTACGGCCGAGTGTAAACAAGACTGGATGACAATTTTCAAATATATATGCCCTGTAAGCTTATACAGTTATGTTCATGCGACATGGACAGATGTAACTCTTTCACGTTTCTTGCTTGGCTGCCTCAGTTTAACTGTCGGTTTCTCTGAATATCTGCCACTCCCCTCCCTGTCGCTCTCTCCTCTCTCCCTCTCTTTCTCATTCTTTTCGCTTGTAGTACCCCTTCTTCTTTGTACTTAGTCTTTCTTAAGTGTTTTTCTCCCTTCCTCTGTAAGTCGAAGGGGGCAATGCCATGATCAGTTGTGTCATTATGTACGTTAGCCTGTATGAATGTGAATGGATCCCATTTCAACGACAGAAACCGAAAAGTAAAGCTACGTTCTTGCTAGAAGTATGCCAGTGAAAGGTTACTTTTTTTCTTATTCGTTATGTGCATTGATAGGTAAATATTTACAATAATAATTAATTTTGGTCGATTGTTTATTGATCCATTTATACTTTGTTCTTTTTGTCTGCGCATTGATGGGTAAATATTTACAATAATAATTAATTCTGGTTGATTGTTTATTGACACATTTATACCTTGTTCTTTTTGACATTATAATGAGTGCATGACTTATGTCTAAAGTTTGAAAGGCCGGAGCGCTTCCGTGTTAATATGCGGGTTAGAATTCTTCATCCGTGAATTCTTTCTTCTATCTGACTTTGCCTCCCCCCTTACTCCATTGTAGTAGAGACATTCCAGCTTCTTAAACAATTGTGACAAAGTACAGGAAAACCAGGCGAAAGTTCAAAATCATTATTTTAACATTTTTATGACCCGGAGTTTGTGCAGTGACGGTGTTTTTTGTTGTGTAAGTAGCTCTGTGTGTGCGTATGCTTGTTTGCAGCTTAACACATGAAGGAGTAAAGATAGGAAGAGGAAACTTGGTGGGCATGTAGGTTATGTATTGTGGATGTGCCGTTTGGGTTCAAGGTCATGACCTTGACATTCATGACCTTGAAAACTGAAAATCATGAAGGGAGGTAGCCAATGCGGGTGACGCTCAAATTAATGCTACATTCGGACACCACAGTTCTAGCTACATTATTTGAAAGTTTGAAGTTTTACAGACTGAAAAGCTCTAAACAGAAATGATTTGTCTGTATAGTCTTTGCTTCATTTTGTTTAATTTGACAAGATACACAGAATCAAGTATAATCAATTTATCTCTTTCTGTTCATTGCTAAGAATGTTTCTCATCGACTTTAACCAGGTTTTCCCATACTATGTGACATTTAATGTTGTCAATTTGAACTGTAAGCGACTTGTTTTACCTTTAGACCAGTCCTGCTTATGCGCATTTTTCCTGTGCTGGCAGCTGCGGCCATGATTGTGGGTGCAGGTTGGATATTCCCTTTGGCGATTGCAGTGCAAATTGAGTGAATCACCCAGTTTTTGTATGGTTTTGCCCTAGTTTGCATACAGATCGCTGATCTGATTGACTGGTCTGCAGTCATGAATGTGGCCTCTGGGGACTGGTGATGTTGAATGTTCATTGTGACTGTATCAATGGAAAAATTGTTAATTAAGGTGGATTACATGTTGAAGTCGATATGCACAATGCCAAGAGTGTTTCACTAGTGTCAATGCTTAATTTCGGCAACACCCATTGTGTTGTATTTTCTCAGATTGACTTCAGACGCTCGCATCAGTGCCTTGAATTGGGAATTATGGTTCATGAAAGTTTTTCTCTTTTTTTTTTCTTTTTCTGTGTATTTGCACTTGTGAACTAATTATTATTATTGCCCTTTGTTCATTTCTCTTTAAGAATGACTGCTAATTTTTTGTTTATTTTGTCAATGATTGACCTGTTATAGATTTGTTTAGAAATTTCAAATATTTTTATTGAAATATCTTGTGAAGATAAAGGATGAATAGGTTAGGTTAAAGTAATTGTGTAATTATTCAAATATAATTCTTTCAGCATATATATATATATATATATATATATTATATATATATATATATATATATAGAGAGAGAGAGGAGAGAGGAGAGAGAGGAGAGAGAGAGAGAGAGAATGCTTTTAGTTAAATGTCTTTACATGTCTCTGGTGAAATCTTACATTTACATTAATGTCTATCGGCAAAAAGGCCGGTTAGTTTTGAAAGTAAAATTCTTGTTCTGGTCATCGTTATGTGAAAGAGTGATTGTTAAGTATTTGAATGCTATCTTGTGTATACAGACTCAACAAAAATCATGGACCACTTTTTTCAGGAGCACATCACACAAAAAAGCATTAAACAAGGATTAATGAAAGAAATGATTTTAGATTTTGAAAAGATGCAGTTGGAAATCAAGAAAATCTTTAAACTAAAGAAAAAGCATAAGAAACTTCACTAATTCATAAAAGGGTCAGTGACTTTTGTTGACGAGTGTATTTGCTTCTTCCTCTTTTTTATGTGTGCTTTGCAATTTTACATTGTTGTCTAGTTTGTTTCATTCTTCTTCATGCCGTCAGACACATACCTTCCATTCTTCATTTTTCTGCACGCCCATCCTTGTCTTTCTTTCATCATTAACACAAACAACAGTTTTTCTCGTAAACGTTCACTTAAATTTCTTCTTCTTTTTTTTTCTTTTTTTTTTTTTTATTCATTTTGTTTCCAGTTTCATTTTGGGATGACACTTAAAGAGACCTTCTCTTTCTGTTCTTGTACCTTGGCTTATAAAGACTGCAGGGTCATCCCAAATGCTGAAGCACTTGAACACTATGTACAGATGCACAAGATAGGGATGAGAACATTACAAATGTGATTGTTGTCTATTACCCCGCCGGGTGTGTCCCGTCTGAGCCTGGACTCTTTCCCCAACCCTTAGACCATTGGCAGTGGGCTGGGTGCTAGTCTTTCAGATCAGACGAAAAACTGAGGTCCCGTGTGCAGCATGCGTTTAGCGCACGTAAAAAATCCCACAGCAACAAGGAAGTTGACCCTGACAAAATTATTTGGAAAACTTCACTTTCGTAGGAAAACAACTATACAGACATGCATAAACCCCCTGAAGACCTTCGTAATCAGCCTACTCTTTCTTCTTTTAAATCTCAGCTCAAAACTTACCTCTTCAAAAAAGCCTATTCTCTTCTGTAGATGACTAGATCTCTCTTAAATTCCTCCACAACTAGTTCGGTGAGACAGTTTATGCATGTAGGTGCGTCTGCCATTGTGTATTTTCTTTTTGCTGTGTGCATGAATATTGTATGAATAAGTGCAAATGGTGGATGTAAGCGCATTGAGTTGTACAACAAGAAATGCGCTATATAAGTATTATACATTATTATTATTATTATTATAAACACCCAACAAAGTTGGAGTAAAACTGACAATACTCTCAAGTATAGTATGGGTGGCCCAACAGGGTAAAACGAGTTCACAAGCTACCAGATACTAGAACACGAAAAAAAAAATACCCCGCCACATAGGCAGCCACACTCCAACTTTGGGTGAAAAGACATTGGTTGCTGATTGTTGTCAACTCAGACGTAGGACATCTCTGCTTTACCCTTTGCAAAGGTTTTTGCTTTGAAACTGCACAACAAACATCCATCTGCTGATTATATTTAAAGTATAAGGCAAAGGTCACACAGAGATAAGCGGTCAGATTCAAGGAGTCAGCATTTGGAAGAGATACCTTGGCTAATAAAAACTGCAGGGTCATCCCAAACGCTGAGGCACTTGGACACTACGTACAGATACACAAGCTACGGTGATTTGAGGATTTTCGAAAAAGGGATATTGGTTTATTTAAATTTTTCACTCGCTTAATTTAAAGCAATGGCACTTCTGTTCTCCTCTCTCTCTCTCTCTCTCTCTCTCTCTCCTCTCTCTCTCTCTCTCTCTCTCTCTCTCTCTCTCTCTCTCTCTCCACAACACTGACGCATTCTTCCTTGTCCAATGTCAAGTTTTATTTGAGAAGTCGCAATTGCAAGCATCTTATTCGAGAAGTACCATTGTATATGTAAAAAAAATACAAACAGATATACAATAATAAGAACCATTTATACATTTAAAATATACATTCAAAAACACGCAGAACAAACATGTGAAACACAGACTCAACTACAGAATTTAAATGTCAGATGGCTATCTTTTTTATTAGACACCTCATGGGTTGGATCACATTATCTATATAGTAGCTGCAGTTATCCTGCATATACATACACAGTCTACACATACATGCACTCAGTTTTCGTCATTTGTCAGACAGAGTGTAACGAAATCAAGTTAAGTGTGAAACCCATTTTTCCTCCTTAGTTTGACAGAGTGTATAATATTTAAATTAGATGGAACCCACTGGTATCAAATAAACCCATTATTTCACACGAGTCTACTCTGACACACATAAGGTATTACAAGTTCCGTTTGCTCTGAATTTATAGCAATACTAATCATCAATCTATTTGTCATCCATTTGAAGCCCCAAATCCACAAGAAATAGGGAAACCCAGTTTGCCTAAGTTTAACATGAGACTCAATAGTGGGCAAAAGAAGGTATGTGTGTGTGTGTGTGTGTGTGTGTGTGTGTGTGTGTGTGTGTGTGTGTGTGTGTGTGTGTGTGTGAGTACATGAGCGAGTACATGTGCGCGCGCGTGTGTGTTTGTGTATGCGTGTATGTGTGCATGGGTACGCACGCGCGAGCGCGTGCGTTTGTCCTCTCTCTCTCTCTCTCTCTCCTCTCTCTCTCTCTCTCTCTCTGTCTATCTATCTGTCTATCTATCTATCTATGACTATCTATCTATCTATCTATCTATCTATCTATCTATCTATCTATCTATCTGTGTGTGTGTGTGTGTGTGTGTGTGTGTGTGTGTCTGTCTGTCTGTCTGTCTGTCTGTCTATCTACTGTCTGTCCGTCTATCTGTATGCCTGTCTAGGAGCGCGTGCGCGCGTGCTCTGTGTGTGTGTGTGTGTGTGTGTGTGTGTGTGTGTGTGTGTGTGTGTGTGTGTGTGTGTGTGTGGGTGTGTGTGTGTGTGTGTGCGTGTGCGTGTGTCTGTGTCTGTGTGCGTGCGTGCGTGCATATGTGTGTGCGTGTGTGTATGTTCGTCTGTTTGTTTATTTGTTGTCTTTGTGTGTCTGTGTCTGTCTGTGTGATAACATGATAACATAGGTGTTATAAACTGCATCACACTCTTATCTCGCATGATGACATGGATGTCATAAACTGCGTCTGCCTCAGCTGTCTTTCTCTCTTTCCCCTAGCCCTGTCTACTTCCTTTCAATGCGGGTCCCTTACCATTGTCATGTGTGTGTGTGTGTGTGTGTGTGTGGGGTGTGTGTGTGTGTGTGTGTGTGTGTGTGTGTGTGCGCGTGTATGTGTGCGTGTGCGTGTGCGCGTCTGTTTAGGGCTGATCTGTATGTCTGTTGTCGAAGTCTGTCTGTATGTCTGTTTAGGTCAGATCTGTATGTCTGTTTAGGTCTGATCTGTATGTCTGTTGTCGAAGTCTGTCTGTATGTTTGTTTAGGTCTGATCTGTGTGTCTGTTCAGAGCTGTTCCGCATGATTACCATGGCGATGGTGTGACACCAGATAGATAGGCGACCCCACCCTCCATGAGTCTCCCAACCATGGGTCAATGGGTCCTGCTGCCTTGCAGGCTGCCTTGGAAAAGGCAAATGCTACGGGAGTAAACCCCTAACGAAAAATATGGAGTGGAGCCCCCAAGACGGCTTGGTGGTGGACTCCATCATCACTCCGGCAGCTCCTGCAGTCCAGTCGTGGTCAAGATGTTATGCCCTGCATTCCTCTTGACAATAGCGGCTCGGACCGAGAGGGGGGTTGTGGTGTTTGGGCAACCCACGGCCTCCATATACTTCTTTGCCCAGGATTCATTGGCTCCACCTCTCCTTTCTGCTTTCCCAAGTCCTGGGGCGACAGGCGAGTGGCGACGGTGGAGGAGGAAGATGGCACTGGGAGCTGCTAGTCACGGACCTGCACTCGGGCGATTAGGGCAGGATGGTCGTCACTCTACTCACCGGGGCAAGAGTAGGTTTCGCCAGCCACCTTGGCGACGGAGCAGCCCTATTCAGGGATAGCACTGGTCCCCCCTCATGGAGAGGGGCCTAGAAAAGGTGGCCTAAAGAAAGCTTTCCTCATCCCATCCTGTCAGCATACCGCAGCAGACCGGACATCTAAGAACGCGGTCGAAATCATTCAAAAAGATCTACCACAAAGAATAAACGCACTTCATGTGTTGGAGCCTGGAACATCCGGACTCTACTGGACAACAGGAAGAGCGACAGACCAAAGCGTCGAACAGCACTTGTGGGCCAAGAACTAAATTGTTACAAAGTTGATATTGCTGCACTTAGCGAGACGCTTCTGGCAGATACTGGAGAAATCAGCGAAGGAGCTGGATACACCATCTTCTGGACAGGAAGGCCCCTGGAGGATAAAAGAGAAGCAGGACTGGGCTTTGCTATCCGCACCTCGCTGATCAAGAACCTAGAGTCTCTCCCAAAGGGAATTGGTGATCGTCTGATGACTATGAGACTGCCTCTCCAAGGAAAGCAGCACCTGACATTCATCAGTGTGTACACCCCCACCTTGACCTACACCCAGGAACAGAAGAAACTGTTCTACCAGAGCCTCTCAAGCTTGCTACGCAGTATCCCACAGGATGACAGGCTTTTATTTTTTGCGGACTTCAACGCTCGTGTGGGCAGGGACTCCCAGTCTTGGCCGAATATCATCGGACCACATGGTGTGGGACAGGAAAAAACTCAAATGGGAAGCTGCTTCTTACACTCTGCGGCGAGTTTGGTTTGACCATCACCAACACACTGTTCCAGCTGCCGGACATCCACAAGGCCACCTGGATGCACCCTCGCTCCAGACACTGGCACTTGATCGACTCTGTGATCACTAGGTGACGTGACATCCAAGATGTCCACATCACAGGAGCAATGAGGGGAGTGGACTGCTGGACTGACCACCTGCTGCTGAGGTGAAAGCTCTCCTCCATTGCTAGCACCCACAGACACCAGAAAGCCAACATCAAGAAGAAGCTGGATGTCCAGAAACTGAATGATCCAGTGACAAGGGAAACCTTCGTGACCAACCTTGCGAACCAGCTCAATAGTTTACCAGATGAAGCTGACTTAGAAAAGGCCTGGGTAAACTTCAGAAACGCAGTCTACGACTCTGCTAAGCTGTCTCTTGGGCACCCAAAGAGGAAACACTAGGACTGGTTCGACAGCAACAACATGGAGATCGGCAGACTGCTACAGCAGAAGCACAAAGCCCACACAAGCTGACTCGACGACAAGCAGTCAACAGCCAAGCATGATCGTCTCAGGCATCTCAGAGGCAAAGTCCAGGCTGAGCTGAGACAGATGGAGGACAGTTGGTGGAAAGAGAAGGCTGCAGAGTTAAAACAGTACGCTGGTGAGCACAACCCCAAGAAGTTCTTTGCAGACCTGAAGACTGTGTATGACCCCTCCTCCAACGCCATGGCGCCTGTACGGACAGCTGATGGCACTCTGCGTACTGAGAAGAGTGATATTGTACAGCGGTGGTGTGACCACTTCAGCCAGCTTTCTGAATAGACCATCTCAGATCGATCAGCAAGCGATCCGGGACATGCCCCAACGTCCAGTTTTGACATCGCTTGGCGACCCACCGACTACGGAGGAAATCTAGAGGGCGATCAAGCAGTTCCCAATCGGAAAGGCACTGGGCCCTGATGGCATTCCCCTTGAGATCTTCAAGGATGGTGCAGAGGCCATGGTCGACAAGTTAACTGAGCTGATGCAGCAGTTCTGGGGTGAGCGAGCAGTACCACAAAACTTCAAGGATGCCAACATCATCCACCTGTACAAGAATAAGGGCGACAGAGCATCATGCGACAACCACAGAGGCATCTCACTATTGAGCATAGCAGGAAAGAATATGGCCCGGGTCATCCTGAATCGCATCATACAACCCTTGCTGGACGATGTCGTCTCCGAGAACCAGTGTGGCTTCAGAAGCAGCAGGGGGACAATCGACATGATCTTCGCTGTTCACCAGCTGCAAGAGAAGTGCCGGGAACAGAATTAGAATCTCTACATCCTCTTTGTGGTCCTGACAAAGGCCTTCGATACTGTCAGTCGCGAGGGTCTGTAGGCTATACTGTCGAAACTTGGCTGCCCACCGAAGTTTGTCAAGATCATACGATATTTCCATGATGACATGATGGCTCGCATAGTGGAAAAAGGCACTGTGTCTGACCCCTTCCCCGTGTCCAACGGAGTGAAGCAAGGATGTGTCCTGGCACCAATCCTGTTCAGCCTTATGTACGCCACAATGCTGTTCTCTGCTCTCTCCAGTACCAACGCGGAGATCAATGTCCGCTACAGATGTGATGGCCGCTTCTTCGACTTAAGGTGCCTGAAGGCCAGAACAAAAGTTCTTGAGGCCCATGTTAGCGACTTCCTGTTTGCCGATGAGTGTGCACTCGCAGCACTCAACGAACCAGACCTGCAAGAGCTTGCCAGTTGCTTGTCTGCAGCAGCAAAGGCCTTTGGCTTGACGTTCAGCCTGCGGAAGACAGAAGTGATGCTAAAACCAGCACCTGCCCTCTCTCCTCCAGAACCAAAGATCGTAATCGAGGACACGACCCTGAACAATCGAGGACACGACCCTTCATCGTGTGGCTTGGATAAAGAAGTGTCGAACAGACTGGCAAAAGCAGGAGCTTCCTTCGGCAGGCTTTGGAACAGTGTGGGGAGAGCGTGGCATCACTCTAAGTACCAAATTCGCGGTCTACAGAGCAGTCGTTGTCATCTCGCTGCTCTACGGCTGTGAGACCTGGACACTGTACAGGAAACAACTGAAGACTCTGGATCAGTTCCACCTCCGCTGCCTGCGTAAGATCATGGGCATCTCCTGGGAGGACAGGATTTCCAACACAGAAGTGCTTCGCAGAGCAGAGATGCCTGGTATCGAGGCGCTGATCATGAAAGCACAGTTGAGGTGGGTTGGGCATGTGGTACGAATGGACAACACGCGACTTCCAAAAATGGTCTTCTTCTCTTCCAAAAATGGTCTTCTCTGAGCTGACAGCTGGAACAAGGAACACTGGGCGGCCACTCAAACGCTTCAAGGACTGCCTGAAAGTATCACTGGCGGCCTGTGGCATCCCGCTTCAGGGCTGGGAAACACTTACCACAGACCGCAGTGCCTGGCGACTTGCTGTCCACCAAGTAGTAAACAGCTTCGAAGAGATGCATTTGCAGGAATTGGACCAGAAGCGCCAAGCCCGCAAAGAGAGGAGACCTGACCCAATGACAGCTGTCGCATGCCCAGAGTGCAGACGTGTCTGTGTGTCCAGCTTTGGCTTGTGCTCACACATGCAGAGTCACTGACGTCTTCGTCGACCACGACGGGCATCCATGAACGGTGTGACACGTTGTGTGGTGTTTGTGACATCTTCTGCCCTGGTCTTCTGTCGGTAGAAGGTCAGATTCTTCTCATGACCTCTGGTCTCCTCATTCTGTCGTCTCTGGCCTTTCCTTCATCCCACTGTCTGTCCGTCGTCTGTCTGTCTGTCTGTCTGTCTGTCTGTCTGTCTGTCTGTCTCTCTCTCTCTCTCTCTCTCTCTCTCTCTCTCTCTCTCCTCTCTCCTTCTGTGTGTCTGTGTATCTACTGTTTGGCTGTCTGTCTGTTCGTCTGTCTGTCTGTTGGCCGGCTGTCTGTCTGTCTGTCTGTCTGTTTCTCTTTCTCTCTATTCTCTCTCTCTGTGTCTGTGTATCTGCTGTCTGTCCGTCTGTCTGTGTGTCTGTCTGTTTGTCTGTCTGTCTGTCTGTCTGTCTGTCTCTGTCTTTGTCTGTCTCTGTCCGTCTGTCTGTCTGTTTCTCTCTGTGTATCTGCTGTCTGTCCGTTTGTCTGCTTGTCTGTGTTCATCTGTCCATCTGTCTCTGTCTCTCTTTGTCTGTCTGTGTCTCTGTGTCTGTATATCTGTATCTACCGTCTGTCTGACCGTCTGTCTGTCAGTTCGTCTGTCTGTTGCCTGTCTGTCTGTCTGTCTGTCTCTGTCTGTCTGTCTGTCTGTCTGTCTTTCTCTCTCTCTCTCTCTCTCTCTCTCTCTCTCTCTCTCTCTTGGACGAAACAGTGCGAATTCAATGCAGTAGTACAGCGTTGACGGACAGCGAGGAGGGGGGCAGAGCTGGTGGGGAGGAGGGAGAGAAGGGAGGACAATGCAAAACAAACAAAACTTTACGTTCACACACCAGTAGCACGAAGGCACCCAGCAAAACAACAAGTAGCACACGCACGAATTCAACTACGAAGGAAGGAAAAGGTAAGAAATGAAGGGCAGGCCACGGCCGTACACAGGCACCAGAGACCACACGAACTCAAGAGAACATTGAAAAGACACCAGAATACGACATGAATGTGGGAACGAGAGAGAGAGAGAGTGGGAATGAAAGAAGAAAGGAAGATGAGAGTGGAAAAAGAAACCTATCCTTTGTATGCTGGAATGTGGGGGGATTATTAGATAAGTTAACGGAACCAGACTTTTTAGAATTTATCACATCTTTTGATCTGTGCTGTTTAACAGAAACATTTACTTCTAAATTTTTTGATTTCGAATTAAAATTCCAGGCGTTTTTGCAATTACATTGTCCAGCGGTCAAATTTACTAGAATGGGAAGACCCTCGGGGGAACAATCCTGTTGATAAAAAAAGAGTTATCTGAATATGTCCAGCTGATAAATACTGACATGGAAAATGTACTCTGTGTGAAGTTAATGAAAAGCCTATTGCATTGTGAAAAAGACATTTTGTTTTTAGGTACATATGTACATCCAGTAGATAGTCGATATTATTCTGACAAAGATTACTCATGCACACTAGAACTAATTGAACAATATATATTTGCACAGACAGAACAAGGAAACAACTTCCATTACATCATTGGAGGAGATCTTAATGCTCGTATTGGGGAATGGAGCTTGAGTATCGATGATGAAAATGAGATTACAGGAAGAGAACAGGACGTGTATGCACGTAGGTCTAAAGATCCCCACACAAATGGTTTTGGCAAGAAACTAATAGAATTTTGTATAACATTTAATGTAACGCCACTAAATGGTCTTTGTATGGGAAAGTTCGACGATGCATACACGTTTTATTCCGAAAGGGGTAACAGTATTATAGATTACTATATATGTTCTGTTGAACTGTTAGAAAATGTGAATAAGTGTCAGATAGTAGAGAGAGTTGAAGCTCAGCATATGCCTATTATGATGGAATTACAAAGTACACTGTCTAACGCACAAGAGAACGAGGGCAAGAAATCTTACGTGAAGAAACTAAAGTGGGATCCCACAAAACAACAACAGTATGTCCAGTTCATAGAATCGGAAGAGGCAAAACAAACAATGGCGCAAATAACAGAAGAAATACAGAGAGATGTAGACACGAGTATAGACAGATTTAATAAGCTATTAAAAGAGGCAGGGAAAGACATGTACAGAACAATAGGTATAGGAGGAAAATGTAAGACTACAAACAGCTGGTATGATAAACAAAATGCCAAATCAAAAAGAAGGAAGCAAAACAAGCACTCAATAGACTGACATGGACGAAAAAGGATAAAAACCCAACCATTTATGAAGAATGGAGAGAGGCTTACAGGAACAAAAGAGCAGTATACAAAGAAACAATTAGAGAAAAGAAAAAACAGTACAAAAAGCAAACATACGACACACTAGTACAAAATCGCAAGGACAGCCGAATGTTCTGGAGCACCATAAAAAGTGTTAGAAGGAAGAAGAACACATTACCATCCATTA
This sequence comes from Conus canariensis, assembly GCA_033310375.1. Lineage (NCBI taxonomy): Eukaryota > Metazoa > Mollusca > Gastropoda > Neogastropoda > Conidae > Conus > Conus canariensis. Next base: position 52,784 of record JAMYXO010000109.1, read on the forward strand.
ATATTACACAGTGGAAAGTGCATTTCGAAAGCATTTTGAATCCACATGACACAGAAATACTAAACGATAAAGAAGAAGGACCACAAGAAGAAGAAGTGTTAAACGAAATTCCTGTACAAGAATTAGACGAAGAGATAACCGAAAACGAAGTAAGAACAGCTACAGAAAAATTTTAAAAAGGCAAATCACCAGGCATTGATGAAATCCCTCCTGAATTTCTTAAAACTATAGGACAAAATATTGTGCCATTCTTAACGAAATTATTCAATAAGTTATATCAAGATACTTTTACATCTGTCAGTTTTCCCATGCCTTGGAATAGGTTTGGGTTTTCTTCCATGAGAATTTCAGCTGTTGTTTTCGGCGTTGCACTAAATGCAAAATTGATGAGCTGAAGTTGCTGGGCAGTAGTGGCACTCAATAAATTGCTGCTTTGCACATCAGGATTTGAACAAACAACAAAGAATGATGCTTGTGTTTCAACATCTTTGTATCTGACAGCAGTACAAAATGTTCCATAAGCTGTAGGAGGTGTGCGTGTGCCATATGCATAGATTGCAGTTGATGTAGGCTTCAGAGTGGTCTGTGGTGCACTTCTTTGAAAAACTTCATAATCAATGACATTGACTGATGCGCCGATATCAATCAGAAATGTGACAGATGAACCAAAAATGTTTATATCTACTTTTGGTGCAATGCTTAATTTATCTGAAACATCAAATACATACTCCTCATCTGAACTGTCGTTGCTCTGTTGAATTTGATTGACTTTAGCACTGGTGAACTGAGATTGAGTTTTTTGAACATTTTCTCGAACGGAATACTTTGGCAAAATGTCCTGTTTTTGCACAAATCTGACAGGTTTTGTCTTTGGCCAGACATTTCTCCCGGGGATGTTGTAGTCCTCCACACCATCTACATGCATGTTTGTTTTGAAGTTGATTTTGTCTTTGGTTATATGGTGGTCTTGATGGTGTACTTGACTGATTTTTTGCTGACTTGCTGATGTTCATTTTCTTCTTGTAAGAAATAGCACTGATTGCCTCACCTTCGATGGCTTTTGCTTGAACATCAGATAGTTCTAAAGCTCGTGCCATGTCCAGAAGTTTGGTCAGGTTCATATCTGGTTCACGTAGAACACGTCTTCTGAGTCTACTTGAGTTGCTACCTTGCAAGATTTGGGCTTTGATCTCATGATCAACATTTTGAAATTCACAATGTGCAGCCAACAAACGAAGGCGTGTGGTGTAACTATCAATAGTTTCTTCACTTTCCTGTTTACATTGACGAAATTTGAATGTTTCAAAATCAATATTCTTCTTTGGGGTGAAATAATTGTTAAGAGACTCAACAAGTGTATCATAGCCATCTGTTCCTCCTTGTTCATTTTCAGGCAAAGATTCGAAAATATCAAAGACTTCTTCACCAGCAAAATGAAGTAAAAGTGCCTTTTTTTCTTGAATTGCTGGTCACGTTCATTGCAGCAAGCAAGTTTACAAACCTTCTGAGCCATTTTCTCCATCGAATTCCGGCCGTTGCTTCGTCAGAATGGACGGAAAATTTCTCGAAGTTTGGTAGAGCTGTAGACATTTTTCAAGCTTTTAGATCCTCGTCGCCAGATGTAGAGTCGTATGTGTGCATTCACACAACATCTACGAACACAGCTAGTGTGCTCAAAATGTTTAATAAAGCAAACTAAGTTGAAAAATGTACAGAGCTAAAATAACACGTAGATCGTTCGTGGGCTTCGTTATCGTTGTTATGTTTCTAGGGGCAATGCCCAGAACGAGGCTTAATTTAATGTCTATTGATACAAATCATGGTTAACTTACGTAGACATTACACCAACGACGTAAACAACAGGCTGATTCAAACGTCGTGCATCAAGAAGACTGCTAAACCACTATCAAATACAAACTCGAATCACGTTAGAGGCATCACACAATATCAGACATATCACACAACATCACCTACATGACATGACAAGAGACATATCACACAATACATACTTGTATGAAACAAATCTAACTGGAAGACCTGTCCCCTCCACTACTGAAATGAAAAGACAGTCGTGGAACGACTTGGAAAGTAAGGCCTAACGTCGCATTGACCAAATAAAACAAAACTAATTACGACATGAAAACATGTCGTCATACTCCAACTACATCACCATTATGCTTTTATTTTTAGTGCAAGAATGTCCACGCGACGTTCAGTTTACAAAACTAAGAGAATATTGGTTACAATAACTATGTTTTGGATAGCTCTGCTTAAGGGATCCATCGTGAAAATGTTTATACGAAATTCTATTCTCTGGCAACAAGAGTCTTGAAAACTCTAGCCTATACGTTCCAGCCAAGAGGGCTCTGTTGCTATGAGGTCAAAACAACAAATTATGCACAGCTGGGTGGGACCCTTCTAGGGGAGTCTGGTAACGTTTCAGCATAGTATTAATTGCAACAGGATTTAAAACCAGTGCATCTGTTTGCTTTTACTATTCTTTCCAATATTCGTGGAAAGTAGGAAAAAGTAACTGTTGTGAGATGTTCAACAATGCTTTTAATGTAGCGGATTTATTCGCGTTCGTGCCTTCGCGATTTTTTGCGGTGTGGTGAGGTTGCACATTCATCTCAGTATCAACAAAACCACGATGGCAGCGTTCGGCGACATACCAAAAAAGATGCTGGAGAGAAACCTTTACCGGTAAGTAATTAGATTTGTTTGGGTTTTAAAATAAGTCAAAGAACACGGCAAAAGCCTTTTTAACTGTCTGTTGACTTTACCTTTTAATAAGGCTGTCTTCATCCGGAATCGGGAATCTACAGACTCATAGATCTGATTGGTGCTAGCAAGTTTCATTAGTAATCTTGTTTATGTAGAAGTAACGTTTTAAGGATGCTCAAATGATTAAGAAAGGCGTGCAAATACACTTTGTTGTCTGTTAATCGTGAAAACTGCGTTTAGTGTAAATTAAACGTTGCAGTGTGGCACTGTGTTGTGTTCTCAAAGTCTTGTTTCATGAACGCTAAGCCACACAAAAGATGTCAGATGTGCTGTGGCGAAGTTTATGTAGCTGCCTGATCCAGGATTTTTTTTTTCTGACGATGGCTCGAATCACGACTCTTTTTTTCATGTATATAACACTTTCCCCCTCATTTTGTTCCGTACTTTTATGCAATGACAGATTGCTTTTATCATCGTGACAATACCTTGTCGGAATCGACTCGACATAGCAGACGATGTTTATACAGATGGCGCTACGTGTAACTTTTCCCGGACATGCACAGAGCGCCATAACAACTAACGTTCTTCCTCTCAATCGTAAACAGTCCAGTTACGACGCATGGTGGCAGCGTATGGCTACAACTTACGCTACGAAAATGGCATTCAAACCTCCTGACGAGTTTGACTTTACAAACCTAGTGGTTGGAAGCAGAGGTTTTGCAGGTATCGTGAAGCATCAAAACTTTATAAAGAAGACAAGAAGGTTCAGGTGAGTAGCCTGATCTATGCCATGGGACCAGAGGCTGAAAAAGTTTATTCGACTTTCACCGATCTGGATAACAACTCGACACTTGAGCAAGTCATAGAATGTTTTAATGAACACTTTGTTCCCAGAGTGAATATTGTGCATGAGAGAGCCTTGTTCTATTCACGAAATCAAGTAGCTGATGAAAACATTGAAACATACGTCCGAAATCTGTACGAACTTTCTGAGAGTGCTAATTTTGCAAACAAAGAGGAAAGCATCAGGGATAGGCTTGTTCTTGGTGTACGGGATACAGAATTCTCAGAAAAGCTACAGTTATAACCTGACCTTACTTTGAAGAATGCTATACAGTTAGCACGCCAGTCTGAGTTGGTTAAGCTGCAACTTAATGAGCAAAGACATGCTACTAGTGCTACCCTTGATTCAGTCAAGCATAGCCCTGCAGGACCTCATCGTAGAGGAGGCTACACTCGTGATCGAGAAGGAAATTCAGCAAGTAAACCTCTTAGTACTCGCTTTGATAGGAAGCATTTCAAAACTTCCTCCAACTGCGGATTCCAACATGCTAAAGATATGTGCCCAGCAAAAGGGAAGCAGTGTCGAAGTTGCGGCAAATATAACCATTTTCAGAAAGTCTGCCATTCATCCAGAGTCAGCCAAGTTCGCGAAGTTCAAGAGAATTTCTCCAGAAGTGAACTGACGCCTCCGACACATTTTCTTGGAAGCATCGACAAGAAGGATGAAGAACCGCCATGGCGTATAAACATCATGATTAATGGACGTTCCATTAATTTTAAAATTGACACTGGTGCCGATGTGACCGTCATTTCAAAAAAAATATTTGACAGTTTACATCCCAAGCCAAAGTTGAAAAAGTCGAAAGCCATCTTGCAAAGTCCAGGAGGCCGTCTGCAACATCGATGAATGTTCTTAGCACAGGTGAACAAGAATGACGACAAGCCTGTTGCCTTTCGAGTCTTCGTCCTTGACAACAACTGCGATAATCTCCTCAGTAGAGATGCAGCATTACGTCTGGGATTTGTCAAAAAGACTTGATGATCTGAACGATCTGGCTTCTGGAGAAATTGGAGATCCAGACCAATGTGATCCAATCAAGATCAGATTAGAGGAAGACTGAACTCCCTATCACATCGCCAAAGCAAGAAGAATACCACTCCCTCTTATGCCAAAAGTTGAAGCAGAACTTCAGCGAATGGAGGAAAATGGGGTGATTGAACGTATCACTGAACCGACTGGTGCGCCCCAATGGTGCCAGTCTTGAAGAAGGGAGGCGGAGTGCGTATTTGTGTGGATTTAAAGAAACTGAACAGGGTTGTGAAGCGAGAACGCTACATTCTACCAACACTAGAAGATATCACGCACAATCTGAAAGGATCGATGGTGTTCACAAAACTGGATGCGACGTCTGGTTTCTGGCAGCTTCCTCTTGATGATGAAACTGCAAAACTCACGACGTTCATGACACCGTTTGGAAGATACTTCTTCCACCATCTTCCGTTTGGAATTTCGTTGGCTCCGGAAGTGTTCCAGCAACAATGGAAAGCATCCTGGGTGACATTGATGGAGTGGAATGTTACATGGACGATATCCTCATTCATGCAGACAATGGAGGACCATGATCAGCGTCTCAACACTGTACTTCAGCTCTTATCAGAAGTGAGATTGAAGCTGAACAAAGAAAAATGTGAATTTAGCAAGAAAGAAATCAGCTTCCTAGGCCACATTTTCAGCAAGGATGGGATCAGACCAGATCCACCAAAGCTCGAAGCGATCCACAACATGAATGATCCGACAGATCTTACAGAATTGAGAAGGTGGCTAGGAATGGTTAACTACTTTGGCAGATTTCTCCCAAACCTGTCAACAATCCTGAAACTGATTTCCTGTGTACTATCTGCCATACTTGAAAACATTGTTATTTTCTTCCAAGATCTGTTCTTAAATGAGATTAAATGTGTATGGCTTGAGTTTGAAGAATACTTCTTGAAGACCTCAGAGGCTTTGCATATGTCTGCATGACACATAGATGTAATAGTTCAATACCAAACACACTTCTGGACTAAGTTTTACTGTACACATGGGTTCATACAAAATGCACACAATCAGTGTAGATCAGATGCTAGATCTCGCCCTGTATGAGACAAAAGCAAGATGGCAGCAACTTCACAGTCACTCCACTTTCACCATGTTCAGTTTTCCGCATTGGGACACACTGATGTCTGTATGAAACACCGCACCCTTCTAGACTCAAACAATGGATTCTCGCAGAATTTCCTACAAAGAAATTCTATATTGTTGTATCACCAATCCTAAAGACAACAAAGACTTGAACGTGAAAGTGTGAAAGCTCTGAGTAGATAATTTAGAGTCAGAAATCTTTTGAAGAATCAAACACCTATTCCTGGACTTCTCAGTGGGATGAACTTTTTCTATAGGTTTCGCCCACATATGGGCAGCAGCATTATGCTTCTTTCACAACGTGCTCCCTGTACTGGGCAGAACAGCTGAATGAATGGCAATGCATTAAACCATTTGCAATGTTAATTTAATTTCAGGTTTTAAAAATTGAGTTCACCTGACAAAGCGCTCAACAAACAAACTACTAGTGCAACCACAAAATTTGCAGGTACACACAGAAAGACTAGCTCCACGGTATACAAGGTTAAGAGTTAATGCTGACTGAAATGATTCGCAGGTAAGGTAGGTTCTGATCTGTTGAATCAACCTGGACAGGGAAAAGGGTGATTCTGGTAACAAGTTCAAAGTCTTTTATCATAGAAGAGAATCCAGAAATAGTGCTTAGTAACTATGTCAGCAGTCCTAAAAACAAGACTGTGTCCTTTTCGTTCTCTCTCTCTCCTCTCCTCTCTCTCTCTCTCTCTCTCTCTCTCTCTCTCTCTCTCTCTCTCTCTCTCTCTCTCTCAAAAGTATGTCCAGTTCATAGAATCGGAAGAGGCAAAACAAACAATGGCGCAAATAACAGAAGAAATAGAAAGAGATATAGACACGAGTATAGACAGATTTAATAACCTATTAAAAGAGGCAGGGAAAGACATGTACAGAACAATGGGTATAGGAGGAAAATATAAGACTACAAACAGCTGGTATGATAAGAAAAATGTCAAATCAAAAAGAAGGAAGCAAAACAAGCACTCAATAGACTGACATGGACGAAAAAGGATAAAAACCCAACCATTTATGAAGAAGGGAGAGAGGGTACAGGAACAAAAGAGCAGTATACAAAGAAACAATTAGAGAAAAGAAAAAAACAGTATAAAAGCAAACATACGACACACTAGTACAAAATCGCAAGGACAGCCGAATGTTCTGGAGCATCATAAAAAGTGTTAGAAGGAAGGAGAACACATTACCATCCATTAATATTACACAGTGGAAAGCGCATTTCGAAAGCATTTTGAATCCACATGACACAGAAATACTAAACGATAGAGAAGAAGGACCACAAGAAGAAGAAGTGTTAAACGAAATTCCTGTACAAGAATTAGACGAAGAGATAACCGAAAACGAAGTAAGAACAGCTACAGAAAAATTTTAAAAAGGCAAATCACCAGGCATTGATGAAATCCCTCCTGAATTTCTTAAAACTATAGGACAAAATATAGTGCCATTCTTAACGAAATTATTCAATAAGTTATATCAAGATAGGTACTTCCCCATAAAATCGTCAAAGGCGGTGATTATACCA
>JAMYXO010000109.1:67500-80950 GCA_033310375.1 Conus canariensis
ATGAAACTTTGTGACCGGATGAAAAACGGTCCGTCACAATACTCCCCCTCCTCAAAAAAAAACAAACAATGTCCGAATTGTTTTTACTAAGAGGAAGTAAACAACTCCAGGGCACAAAATTCCAGAAAAAATACATGAAAAAGGTCATCAAAACTGGGATGTACTCAAACCAATGTCTAAGGAACAGACTGGTTCTCACAAGAACGTGAAAGAAGATCAGCGAAAATGTTCGATGATCCTGGAAGTGGTTCAACTTCTTCGAACGAGAATTCCTGCAGAGACAATGCCCAAAGCATAATCCGGGAATTCTTGAAATTTGACGTGCGCAGGTACGTCAAAGGTCGATGGTCTGTTTGGAGGATAAAGCTAACTCCCCAAAGGTACCGAACGAACTTTTGAACAGCCCAGACAATGGCTAAACACTCTCGTTTGATGGTACTGTAGGATTTCTCATGATCCAACAACTTGCGACTCCCAAATACAACTGGGTGAAGTACATCATCATCCTCTTGCAGTAGTACAGCACCTAGCCCAACAGAACTAGCATCAGTCTGCAGAACAAAGGGCTTACCTAACTGAGGTAACAGCAAGACAGGTGCTGATGACAAAATACTCTGAATCTTCTGTAACGCTACTGCACACTCATGGGTCCAAGATATAGATCTTCCAGCTCGACCAACATCCTTGATTAAATAGAGAGTGGAGCACTCAAGGTGGAAAAACTGGGAACATATCTTCTGTAAAAGCTAAACTAACCTAGCAAAGATCTGACTTGCTTTTTGGTAGTAGGGGTGGGAATTCTCAGAATCTTATCTATCTTTTTCTGTTCCGGACGCATAGTACCACCTCCAACGATATGTCCAAGAAATTCCAGAGAACAGAAAACCTGCCTCTATTTTCGAGGGACGAGCTGTGAGGTTGAAAGACCTCAGACGTGAAAGAACACCTTTCACATGACGAACATGTGCATCCCATGAAACACTATGAACCAGAATATCATCAAAGAAACTGACAGCTGAAAACTGATCCAAAGCCAACATGCGCATCATGCGTGCGAAAACAGCAGGTGCTGACACAAGACCGAAATGCATTCTGGCAAACTGGAAAAGACCCATATGCGTTGTAAAAGCTGTCTTTGGACGATCCTCGGGCTTAACAACTATCTGCCAATATCCCTTTGCAAGGTCTATCTTGGTAAAGAACTTTGCATCAGACAATCTTGCAAACAAACTTTCCACATCAGGAATGGGCTCAGCATCGAAGACAGTAATCTTATTTAGAGAACGGAAATCAATGCAAAAGCGACAGGTACCATCTTTTTTTCCTGACGAGAACAACTGGGAGGCATAGGGACTATTGGAGGGTTCAATAATACCGAGTTCCAACATAATGCCAACTTCTCTCTCAACAACCTCTCTAGTACAGAAGGGGATGTCATAACACCTTTCCTAACTGGGACATCAGTAGTTAGAGGAATCTCCAATAGTACGTTGCCAGAAAAGGAGCCTGGTTTCGGAGTAAGAATATCCTGAAAATCCTCAAAGACTTTTCTTAACTCCGTAGCATTGCTGTTTGACAAAGCACCATCAAAGTGTACAGAATCAATATCCTCATCTGGCATAGAGGATGCCATGGGCACAGGTAGAGTGTGTAGTGGTAATGCGTCATCACAGTCCTGAACAATACCGACTGTGTACGCGACCACAGAATTACGAGAATTAGAAGCAGCGTTCAAAGAAGGCGAACTTCTTGGAGAATGTCTAACAGAAAAAATCTTCCTGCCAGAACTGAGTGGCGCTATTTCTGACCATGGTACTGAATTTCCCTGTGAAGTAAGTGTTGGGATACTGTGAGACACACATACTGGAGAACGGCGAATGTACCTCTTCAACATGTTTGCATGAAAAATATTTTCCTTTCCTTTGACCAACACTTTATAGTCAGGATGTAGGACCTTAGTAACTGGAAACGGTCCTGACCAACTAGCCAGCAACTTGTTCGACTCTGTAGGGAGGTGAACAAGGACTTCATCGTCAACCTGGAAACGACGTTCTTTCGCCTTACGGTCAAAATACTTTTTCCCCTTAACAGAGGAATCAACAGCATGATCCATAGCTAACTTGCATGAGTCAGCAATGACATTTTTGAGTTCGAACAAGTAAGCATAAAGGGGTTTCGCTTCAGCATCATGACTACAGACTGAGTCCAAGATTCCTGCAACAGAGCGATAGGACCACGAACTTGTCGACCACACAACAGCTGAAATGGTGAGAACCCTGTACTTTCAGAGGGCAACTCTCTGCATGCAAATAATAGTGCAGGTAAATATCGATGCCACGCCTTTGGATAAAGACGTACAGTTTTCTTCAGCATCGCTTTGAGAGTGCCATGGAAACGCTCAACATGACCATTTGCCTGAGTATGGTATGGCGATGTGCGTATGCCCTTAGTACCACATAGCACATGGAACTGCTTCATGAGGTCAGAATTGAACTGGGTGCTTGATCCGACAGTATCTCTTTTGGGAAACCTAACCGTGAAAAGATACTCAATAGTGCTTCAGCTACACTAATAGAAGAGATATCCTTCAAGGGAATGGCTTCTGGATACCGGGTGTCTATGCCAATCATGGTAAGAATATATCTATGACCTTGCTCCGAAGGAGGAGACAGCGGACCCACAAGGTCAACAGCCACATGGTCAAATGCGGCACCAATGAACGAGACAGTAGAAAGGGTACCGGACAAACTCTTCCCTTAGGTACTGTTTTCTGACAAACGTCACATGAAGCTACGTACTTTGCCACATCGACAGTAACACCGGGCCAAAAGAATCTGTTGAGAACTCTTGCAAGAGTTCGACGAGAACCACAATGACCCGACAAGATAAGATCATGTGCTACAGAAAGCACTGTAGGTCGGAGGTCAGAGGGAACAACAACCTGATCAAACAGGATATCGTGTTTCTCAAAATGCCTGCACAGAACACCGTCTGACAAATAATAGTAGAAAGTAGCTGCACCTGACTTCTTTACTTCACCAGAGGACGCCAGCTGATAACATGTCTTCACACTTCATCTGCCTTTTGTTTCAAAATCAGGTCGGACCGAGAAACATTGAAATCATCAGGGATCTTACACAGAGGTCTCTTCTCGACCACATGTTTAGCTCTAGCCCTGGTAACGGCAGCTAAAGAGAGGGGTTCACTCACATCAGTGAAGCACTGTCTTCACAGACACCAGGAACATTACCTATGATGAGATCTGCGACAGGACTGTCTAGGACACAGCAGGTTAGATCACCTTCAAAGTAGGGACAACTGACATGAACTGTAGCCAGTGGGAATTCATCCACACGTCCTCCAAAAGGAACACAGCTCACTGTAGTACCTAGCATCTGGCTATCGGAAACTAGTCTCTTGCGAACACCACAAATGGTAGCACCAGTGTCACGCAATACATAACTTAGAGTGCCATTAACAGAACCAGATTCTATGTGTAACTTTCCTGTAAATTCACCTGCAGCTAAACAAGCGAATGGGGAGCGAACAATCGAACAAGCAGCAGTAGATTGTTTGTCAGCTGACTTGTCGACAACAGTTGAACTGCAGCGACAAAGGGGCATCTATCGGGATGACTAAGATTACAAATCTTGCATGGGTTTTTACCCAACTTCCAAGTACATTTGGAAGCTACATGCCCTGTCTTTTTGCACAAAATACAGACAACAGTAGGAGACTGGGGAAAAGTATTTCCTGATGAACCTCTATTGCCTGAATACTGATGAGCACCACGACCACGGGAACGGTTACCACCGCCTCGATTAGCTTGGGTGCTGGGATTCTGAACAGACTGAGGGGCAAAATACCTGCGACCTCTATCTGACTGACCACGGGAGGGGAGTCTATCTAACTGTCCAGAAGTATGGGAAACAGAGGCAAACATATTGACATCAGCCTTTCTGGAAAGAAGCTTAGTGGGGTGGGCACGCCTGTAAGATTCGGCAGACTTAATCAGAGCATCAAATGTTTTTCATCTTTTTCACATAGAAAAGTAGCCAAATCCTTCGAAACACACTCTAAAAACTGTTCTCTCAAAATAAGATCAACAAGACCCTGAAAAGTTTTCTCAATTCTGGACAACGGGAAAAGAAACAAACTGCAGCGTTACTGGAACACGACAAACAAGCAGAAGAGCACACAAAACAAAGTGTGAAGTAACGCAGTTTTAATGCACGACACAAAACAGGACAAGAAATTTTCGGCAATATGCCTTCCAGAGCGACAAAAAAATCTAGACATAAACATGCACAATACTCCCCTTGTGAAGCCAAAGTGGTGAATGAAGTAGACAGAGGGACAGTGGAAGAGAGGGTGAGTAGAGTTCGAGGAATAGGGCATGAGGAAAGAGGGTAGAGTAAAGTGAGGAGCAGGAAAAGGAGAGAGAGGAGAGAGAGAGAGAGAGAGAGAGAGAGGGGGGGGGGGAAGAGAGGGGAGAGACAGAGAGAGAATGGAAGTAGAGGAAGAGTGGAGAATGAGAGAGAGAAGAGGAGGGGAAGGAGAGTGAGTGGAGGGGGAGGGTGTGATGGTATGTAGTGGGTGTGTTGCATATGAATGAAATGAACAAGAGAAAACACAATAAATAAAATACAATATGCTCAAAAAAGCATTTTAAATGACAATCCGAGGGGGGGGGGGGGGGGGAAGAGAGAGAGAAGCGGGTCAGCCGCCTAAAGCACAAGACCCAAGTCTGACCCAAGGGTAGGTTGCCCTACCCAAGAGAACCCCGAGAAACAACCCACTAGCCAGACGCAGCTAAGAGCTGCAAGGCTCACCCCTCTCCCCACCCCAAAGAAAAAAAAAAAAAGCACTTGCCCGCGGGCACACAACACACACACACACACACACACACACACACACACACACACACACACACACACACACACACGCATACAACCACACACACATACATACATACAAGTGCGCGCGCGCATGAACAACCACGCACGCACACATACACACGCCAATAAGCACACACACACAACCACACATATACCTTAAAAAAAAAATTTTAAAAAAGGATGGGGCGGTGGGTGGGTGGGTGGGGGGGGGTTACAATGGGGAATAAATGGGTAAATGTACAAACAAGGCATACATTAAGACATTTGGGTATAGCATAGGGAGGTAGGTGGTGCTATGGTGGCGCAACAGAAAAAAAGGGCAAAAATAAGAGCATTAAAGCAAACGATAGATAAAAGGTCATGATGAGAGGCGCTAACAACACTCCCAATGACCACCCAAAAAAAAAAATATATACATAAATATATACATGTATATATATATATATATATATATATATATATATATATACAGATAGATAAATAAAGGGGAAAAAAAGGGGGGGGGAAGGGGAGGGGGCGGGGGGAAAGAAGGAGAGACATAAAGAGAAGAAAAGAAGGACCTAAAGCAAGGGTGGAGGTATGTGGGAGGGAGAGAGGGAGGAGGGCGGGGGTGTGAGAGAGGAGAATAGTTGAGGTCAAAAGTAGAGAGGAAAGAAGTAAGAGGGAAAGTAAAGAGAAGGAACGAAAGGGGGAAGGAGCCCTTCAGAGGACGACAGAAAAGGAAAAAGGACGGAGGAGGAGAGGGAGCAGAAGGGAAAGGGGGAGGAGGGGGTAGGGAGGGGTAGAAGGGGGGGGGTGAAAGGGGGGAGGGGAAAAAAGAAGGAGGGGGGGAGAGAAGGGGGCCAAGGAAAGTAGGAAGGAGAGGGAAAGATACAAAAGTAAGTGAAAAGAAAAATAAATGAATAAATAAAAGAAAAGAAAATAGAAACAAGACAGGAGACTGGGGAGCTAACCCTACTCAGAAACTCCTGGCAAAAGATATAGGCTCTCAAACGATCATTCCAGTAGGCGCTCGGCTCTACGGTTACGAAGAGGCCACTGATGCAGACCAGCCATGCACAGGTAAGTACTAAAGGGGAAAGGGGAATAAGTCATTGTCCACCTGATTTGGCTCGGGAAAAAGAAGTACACAGAATTGCTAAGCTTTTTCATTGATACCAGCTGGATTTCTGGTGCCCAGTTCAAGAATCAGGTGAGACTCCATATCCTTCCTGTCTCTAGAGTCACTAGTTTTCATGAGCCACAAGCCCTTCGCTCTTGCATTGTGTGCGGAATGGCTGGGGAGGTTGAAGTGCTTTGCTACTGGTTTGTCCCTGTTGTATTTAATGTCAGCGAGGTGTTCCTTGAATCTGACAGTCAAAGTGCGTCCGGTCTCGTCGATGTAAAGTTTAGAGCAAACGGTGCAGTGGATGATGTAGATCAGGTTAGTGGTTTGGCAGTTGAAGAATTTGGAGACAGTCATGCGTGAACAGGGTCCTTTCACTTCAATGGCAGTACAGATGAAGGGGCAGGTCTTGCAGTTGGGCAGATTGCACGGGCTTGTGCCTACAGAAGATTGACGTCTGTGAGGCTGGAGACTGGAACGCACAAGCATGTCACGGATATTATTGTCCCGTTTGTAGGAAACTAGGGGGGGGGGGGGGGGGGGGGGGGGGGGGGGGGGGGGGGCTTGGAAAAAAATTCTAGCTGAGTGGGCACAAGACTGAAGGATGTTCCAGTTGGTTTGGAGAATTTTGCGCACCTGGTGGACAGAAGGGTGGTAGAGCAGGCTGACAACAGGTCTGTCTCTGGTTGATTCCTGGGGTTTCAGTTCCAGAGCTTGTGGGTGGGCGATGAGCTGGACTTTCTGGAGAGCACGATCAATGATGTCTTCGGGGTAGTGGCGATCAAGGAAGAACTGTTGCATTTCAAGGGCTTTTACATCAAAGACAGAGTTCTCAGAGCAGAGTCTGTGGAGCCTCAAGAACTGAGAATAGGTTATGCTGGTTTTGGTACTGGGATTATGTGACGATGCCGTCGAGATAAGAGTGGGAGTCCGTAGGTTTGTAGTGGATGGAAGTGGAGAGTCCACTATCAACAAATGCATGAATCAATAACAGCACCAACGAGGAAACAAATACACAAATCATTAAAACTGCGTTACTTCACACTTTGTTTTGTGTGCTCTTCTGCTTTTTTGTCAGTTCTGGACAACGAAATCCAACGATCCAGAAGGCGTTTAAGTTCAACAGAAAAAGTTTCAAAGAGTTCATCTGCCCTGGGCTTTGATTCCCGAAAACGCTTTCTAAAACCATCTGGAGTGCACTGAAACCTTTTTAGCAAGCTTTCTTTCAACAGCTCATACGAAACAACATTGTTTTCTGTCAAATGTGATAAAGCGTAAGAGCTGAACCTTCAAGTAACGCAGAGAGATATGTAACCCATAGATTTTCCGACCACCCTAAAGAACGAGCATGGGTTTCGAACCTGAACAGATAACTATCAATGTCATCACTCTTTTCCTTAATTAGTTAGTTAGTTAGCTAGTGTTTATAGGGTCCAGCGGACTACTAGGAGCCAAATCAGGACCTCAGCTATCATATCTAAGTCTCTAAATACAAATACCCACACTAGTATTAACACATAGCTTAAAATTTATGAGGACAAAAGCACAATTATCTGTTCAACTCCGACGACACCTGTATACATAATTAAAACACTATATTTTATAAAATAAGTTTACCTCTTTCAAAAAAGAAAAAATAAGATCTACTGAAATCTCACGAAAAAGAACTGATAAATCACTGGTGGAAAAGAACTTCTCTCTGATACACATCAAATCAGCACATTCTGTCAAAAAATGATTAACACTGAACAAGCTGTCACACGCAACACACAATGGGGGGTCTTCCCCTCTGAGTATCCAACTGTGCGTTATATAGCTGTGCCCAATATGTAACCGTGACAAAACCGATTCCTCTTTACGGTTACATACCACCGATGGGAAAGGAATAGTTAAATCTGGGCAAATTTTAAACAATTTATTATGAATTTGATTACACCATTCACTCTGCCACAGTTCACGACAATACAAACTAGATTTATGACGTAGATCAGAGTGAGGAACAAACTGCATAGGCCTCCTGGAAAGACTTGCACCGAGAGCTTGTTTGGCTGCTTTGTCCACCACTGAGTTACCATAGATTCCCATGTGGCTGGGGACCCACAAGAAAACTATATGCTTTCCCGAAGAGACAAGCCGAGTATGAAGATCATGAATATCAGCCAAAACTGGATGTGAAACTTCTCTTGTCGATAAAGCCGACAATGCCGACAATGAATCCGATAAAATAAGGAAATCATTCTGATCTGACCTGGACACCGCACTGAGGGCCAGATTTAAAGCCTTTAGTTCAGCAGTATAAACAGACGACCAATCCCGCAATCTTAACAAAGTAGGCTCCTGAAAATTGTTATCACACACAATGGCAGCTGCAGCCCTCTCACCTTTTTTAGAACCATCTGTAAAAATCTTGATAAAATCTTGATAAAGTTCACATTGCCCAAGATAAAGTTGTTTATATGCAGCACTCGAGGTGACCTCCTTTCGAAATTGAGTTAAATATAAATTAATCTCTGGATTGGCGACTTTCCAGGGAGGTACATCAGTCTGTAATGGACCGTCATCAACAGCATCAAGGTCAATGCCAGCTGCCCCGAAGTGGGGCAAAATACGAATACCCAGTGGAGGAATCTCATTTGGCTTTAGATCATATTTGGCTCTAAAAGGCGGGTTCATGACAATATCATAGGCAGGGTTTTCTGGATTAGCCCTCAGTTTCAGATAGTAATTCATGGAAAGACACAACCTCCTTAGCTCCAGAGGGGGTTCACCAGATTCAACATACAAACTCTCTTTTGGAGATGTGCGAAATGCTCCCAGAGCAATCCGCAGTCCTTGATGATGAATTGGATCAAGAGCTTTGAGGTAAGATTTTCTTGCAGAACCATATACCACACACCCATAATCTAGCTTTGGTCTCACCAAAGCCCGATACAATCTCAACAAAGTTCGCTTGTCTGCACCCCAATCAGTGTGACTAATAACCTTCAAAACATTCCAACCTGACTGGCAAGATTGTTTAATGTACTTAATGTGAGGCAAAAAAGAAAGCTTATTATCAAAAATAACCCCCAAAAATTTCACTTGTTTGGAAACTTTAATTACTTGACCATTGAGACTGATAGCTGGTTCTAAGACCTGAGATCTTTTCCTATGGAAATGAACACACTCTGTCTTAGTAGCTGAAAACTTAAATCCATTTTCAGTAACCCACTGTTGAACACGATTAACACACAACTGAAGTTGACGCTCAGCTGCAGCCAAAGTTTTCCCCTTGGCAGAGATGGAGAAGTCATCAACAAATAATGACTTATCAATTCCAGACTTTACTGACTGGACGATGTTATTAATCTTGAGATTGAACAGAAGTGGAGAAAGGATGCTACCCTGAGGGACACCCATCTCCTGCTCAAAAGGATCCGAAAAGGTCGAATGAAGCCTAACACTGAAATGCCTGTTAGACAAAAAATTAGCAATAAACATTGGTAAATTACCTTTGAAATCAAGTGCCTTCAAATCCTGGAGAATGCCATGCCTCCATGTTGTGTCATAAGCTTTTTCTAAATCAAAAAGAATAGAAACTACATGTTCTCCATTAATCAAAGCATTCCTGATAAAAGACTCATATCGAACCAGGTGATCAGTAGTACTGCGATTGTTCCAAAATCCACACTGGGAAACATCTAAGGCCCCCAGACATTCTAACTGCCATAACAATCGAGAATATACCATTCTCTCCATAGTTTTACATAAGCAACTAGTGAGAGCTATAGGACGATAGTTGTTAGGGTCCGAATGATCTTTCCCTGGTTTAGGAATAGGGATAACAACCGCCTCTCTCCAAGAAGGTGGAAAATACCCTGAACACCAAACATGATTAAACAGAGACAACAACACCTTTAAACCCTCAGCTGGCAAATGTTGAATAAATTGATAATGAATGTCATCTGGTCCAGGAGCTGAGTTGTTGGCTTTCAAAATGGCGTCCTTTAACTCATCCATGCTGAAAACGCAGTTGTAATCCTCAGAACTATCTGGCACGAAGGAACAAGATTTTGACTCTGCTGATCTTTTGATACGCTGGAATTCCTTGCAATAATGATCAGCTGACGAATTTTGATGGATAGTAACAGCTAACAAGTTAGCAACCTCCTTTTTATTAGTAATAATCGATCCATTTACTTGCAAACATTTTATAACTGATGTAACCGACTTTCCCTTAATCTTACGGATTAGTTTCCAGACTTTCCTTGAATTGACCTTAAAGGACAGATTTGAACAAAATTTTTTCCAAGATTCTTTCTTCTTAGTTTTAAAAGTATACCGACACTTAGCCCTACACGCCTGATGTTTAACTTTGTTCCCCACCATAGGAAACCTAGCAAAAAGTCTTTGAGCACCTTTTCTCTTACCCTTCAAAGTTTTGCACTCTTTATCATACCAAGGGGTCTTAACATCATTTGGTTTATCACGGGACTTGGGAATAGCTTCCTTAGCACTCTCTACAATCACTTTAGTGAACTGCAAAACAGGATCATCATAACTCCGCAACAGATTCATAGGCAGTCTACTTAAAATCTGTTGCTGATAAAGACTCCAATCTGCAGAGCGAAACTTCCATGTTTCCCGAGGGGACTCCTGCATTTGCTTTGTAAAATAAATAAAAATCGGAAAGTGATCACTCCCGCTTAGGTCCGAATGAACCTGCCACTCTAAGTCCAAAAGTAAGGAAGGGTCGCAAATGGACAAATCCAAGTGAGTCAAAGAACCAGAAGGAGAACAAAAGGTCGGTGAGCCTGAATTCAGAAGACAGAGATCATGATCCGATATAAAATCCTCAAGAACTTTCCCTTGAGAATTGGTGCAGTTACTTCCCCACTGTGGAGAATGGCCATTCAAGTCACCCAATAAAAGAAATGGGCGAGGGAGCTGAGAAATTAAACCATCCAACTGACTCTTCGAAATCACAGAAGATGGAGACAGATACAAACAACATATCGTAACGACCTTGTTTAACGAGATACGAGCTGCCACTGCCTCCAGATCCGTCTGAAGTGGAATTTCTGTATGTAGTACCGAATTATGAATATAAAGAGAAACGCCTCTCCTTGAAAAGTCTGCAGAAGCTGGCTTGAGTAAGCAGGAGAAACCAGGAATCTCATGCTTCTTACTTGCAGTTAAAAGGGTTTCCTGAAGAGCAATTACCGAAGATCTATACTCTGTCAATAATAGCTCAAGGTCCCGACAATTTGCTTTAACTCCCCTTATGTTCCACTGGAGTATGTCCATGTTAGGTTGTTAAAAGAATATCTATCAGCCCTCTTCTCCAGAAACTTCACTGTCACCAAAGAACTAAAACGGTTCTTCAAGACAAGGTCAGAAGCCGATGCTCCTGATAAATTTCTAAGTTGTTTGTTGCCATGCTTGGAATTTGCTCTTACTGGACTGAAACCTGCTGCACCAAATACCTGACTTCGAGATTTTCCCCTAGGAGGGTCTGGAGTCCGAAAAGGACGCTCCTCACTGCGTGCCTGTCTCGTACTGCTGTTATTGGCCTGTGAGCGAGGGGACATCTCTTTCCTCCGATCCTTCACCCCTGACCTCTGATCCACAGCACTTTGTACAACTGAAACACTTCTTCCCTCACCAGCAGGGACTGAAGCCTGTTGTACACTGCTGGACGGAACACTATTGCATTTCTGAGACAAAACCTCAACTGATTGTTCAAGTATAGTAAGCCGATCCAAAACCGATGACAACAATTCTGTCAATTTCTTCTCCAGAGCAGTGAATGGAGCTGCTCCCAGATCATCACCCGATGACCGGTTCGCAGAATCGTTAACCACCTTCTGTGCATAAGTCGCAGCCGAAGGAGTCCTGGCCTCCACTAGCCTTCTAGCCTCAAGAAAGGAACATTTCCTCTCAATCTTTACTTTCTGAATCTCGCATTCCTTTTTCCACACTGGACAACTTTTTGAATTTGCTGGATGATCACCCTTACAATTGACACAGTATACAGCATTTATACAAGATTCATCATGCTTCTTCTGTCCACAGTCACGACAGATCTCCTGACCCCGACAAGCTCGGCTGGAATGCCCAAAGCGTTGGCACTTGAAACACCGCAAAGGAGATGGTACAAAAGGCGTAACTTTCACTCGGACATAACCCACTTTGACAAACTCTGGGGGAGATGGCATAGCAAAAGTCAAGAATAGTGTGTTGGTTACGATTAAGTCACTTCCTTTAGAGATTTTAACTCTATGGACCTGCAGAACACCCTGACTTTCCATCTCAGTCCGAATTTCTGATTCAGCAACTCCAGCCAAGTCAACACATCTGATTACCCCTTTCGAGTAGTTGAGAAAGGGGTGAATGGAAACCTTAACTGTGATCTGCATGAGTTGAGAACCATCCCTTTTCAGCAGCAACCGAGACGCCGCTTCCATAGCACAGTTAACAAGGTAACTACCAGATCGGAGTCTTTTGATCATTTTAAATCCTGTGGACGAAACTCCCTCGAACCACTTACAAACAGCGAACGGAGAAATCCGAGCAATGGATTCTTTCGGATCTTTTGCTTCCACTAAAAGGAAGCTTGGCCATGTGTTTTGGATACCCTTTCTCTTTGCCACTTCTCTTATCTCATTATCTGAATCTGAATCTCTATTCATAGTCTCGTCCATAAGCGTGCCATGTCCATCATCATTTCTTCTCTTTTTGTTAGGGGGTAGTTGTTTAGATGTCATAATGAAAGAAAAAAACTTCACCTCCCCTACTCCCCACCCGCCATCGTGTGCCCACAAGGGCGATGCCCCTAAGCGGTCCTCCAGCAAAGGGAAACACCAGGGTTATAGTGCAGGTATACACCGCGTGGCATGTGCTCCACCCCATCCACCAGGCTCATGACCAACTGCCGGGAACGGACAGGAGGCCACTCACCTGGCTTCCAGGACAAGCAACGTGGCACACGGTTTGACCCATGCCATGGCCCACACTGTGAAGGCGACCGGTTGACAGCATTGGGCCCATGCTGCCCACGTCTAGGGGAAGTCCGGGCCAAAGTGGCGTGTTGAGGGGCGCGGATCCTACTCCGAGTCCCTCTCAACACCAGGACACCATTCTCCCCGACACGGGCCGCAACCGCACGGTCAACACGTGGACCAAGAGGCCACAGAGAAAATAGAAAGTGCTACAGAAGACTTTGAAAAAAGGAAAAGAATAGGGTAAAGATCCTAAAGGCAGAAGATAGACAAAAAGAAAACTGCAGATTAATAAGGAGAATGTGAAGAGAAATGCAGGGGAAGAACCGGGTAGGCAGAAAAAACACAAAAAACAGAAAAAAGAAAGCCCACTTAAAACAAAATCCCACCCTCAAGGGGCACAAGGGGTGACCCTGAGAACAAAATAAGCACCCCCCCCAGGTCCCCCAGGGAAAACCCCGGGGGGG
>JAMYXO010001096.1:0-33439 GCA_033310375.1 Conus canariensis
AACACTGGGCCAAGAGGAACAAAGCCAATGAAAATGGACAAGAGGACCCAAAAAAACAAGGACAATGGCAAAGGAACCCAAAAAAAGGCCCAATGGTCAAGAGGACAAAAATGGGAACATGGAAGGGACACAAAGCCAATGGGCCCCTGTCAAGGACAAAAAGCACAATGGGAAAAGGCAAGGGACACAAAAACAAAGGGGGAAAACCCGGTCAAAGACCAAAAACAAAAAACCCAAACCCCGGTCAAGGGGACACCAAGCCCCAAGGAAAACCCCCAAGGGGTAAAAAAACACCCCCCAAGGGACCCCTGGTTAGGGCCCAAACATGGGACAAGGGAGGACCAAAACACAAGGGGGCCCAATGGGGAAAGGAACCAAAACCCCCAAGGAACATGGCAAAAGGGGAACAAAAATGAGGGACACATGGTCAAAGGGGCACAAACTTGGGGGAACTGGAAGGGACACAAAGCACGGAAACCATGGTCAAAGGGCAAAGAAAGGGAAAAACTGGCAAGAGGCACCCCAAAACCAAGGACACAAGGAAAAGGCACAAGCCAAAGGGACCACTGGTCGGGGCAAAAAGCAAAGGACCCCTGGCAAGGGGAACAAAGCAAAGGAAAAAGGCAAGAGGACACAAACCGGGACACACTGGTCCAAAAGGGGAAAAAGAAAGGACAATGGTCAAGGGACACAAAGCACAATGGGACACCTGGTCAAGGGACACAAAGCCCAAAGGGGCAATGGTCAAAAAGGCAAAGAAATGGGAACATGTCAAGGGGACCAAAGCACAAAAATGGGCCACAAAAAAGGTCAAAATGCACAAAGCCCAAAGGAAAACCCCTGGTCAAGATGACACCAAGCAAATGGGACCCATG
The DNA here is from genome assembly GCA_033310375.1 of Conus canariensis. Taxonomy (NCBI): domain Eukaryota; kingdom Metazoa; phylum Mollusca; class Gastropoda; order Neogastropoda; family Conidae; genus Conus; species Conus canariensis. Next base: position 876 of record JAMYXO010001096.1, read on the forward strand.
GTTAGAGGACACCAAACATAGGGACACATGGGCTAGAGGGCCCAAGAAATGGGCCAAAATGGTAAAAGGAAAAAGCCCAATGGGCACCCTGGTAAGATGCAAAAGATAGAGGGGGCACATGGTCAGAGGACCAGAGCAAAATGGTACCGTGGTTTGAGAAACAAAGCCAATGGTACCCTGGTCAAATGACCAAAGGCTGAGGACACATGGTAAGAGGAAAAGAAAACAAAGGTACCGTGGTTTAAGGCCAAAGACAAGGTAAAAACCCTGGTAAGAGGACACAAGGAAGGGGACACGTGGTAAGGGACCAAAGATAGAGGTCACCTGGTCAAGGGACCAAAGCCATGGGAACATGGTCAAGGGGAAAAAACAATGGGACCACGGCAAGGGACACAAAGCCCCAATGGAAACCTGGAAAAAAGGACACAAAGCACAATGGACCAAAGGCAAAAGGCAAAAGCACAAAAGGACCCCACTGGTCAAGGGGACACAAACAAAATGGAACACAGGCAAGAGACAAAACACAATGGGACAATGGGCAAGAGGGACACAAAGCAAAAGGGGAACAAAGGGAAAAAGGCACAAAGCACAAGGGAAACCCCGGTCAAAAGGGGCCAAAGCACAATTGGGAAAACACGGGCAAAAAGGGAAAAAAAACAATGGCACATGGTCAAAAAGGACCAAAGCAAAGGGCACACTGGGGGCCCCAAAAAGGGTCAAGAAAGGGCCAACAATGGGGAACACTTTTCAAGGGACAAAAGCACAATGGGAAAAACTTAAAACAAAAAGCACAATGGGGCACACGCAAAGGGGCACAAAAACACAGGGAAACTGGGGCAAAAGGACACAAAGCCCAAAGGGACACACGGCAAGAGGGGACACCAAAAACAAACAAATGGAACACTGGGCAAGAGACAAAAGCAAGAGGGGCACACTGGCAAAAAGACACAAAGCCCCAAGAAAACTGGTCAAGAGGACAAAAAAACACAAAAGGCCCCATGGTCAGGGACAAAACATAGGGACAAAATGGGCAAGAGGCACAAGCACAAAAGGGCCCACTGGTCAAGGGGACACCAAGCCAAGGGACACATGGGCAAGACACAAAGCAAAATGGGGGAAAATGGCAAGAGGCACCAAGCAAATGGCACCTGGTCTAGACACAAAGCACAATGGGAAACTGAAAGAGGGCCAAAGAAAGGACACCCTGCAAAAAGGACACCCAACAAAAGGGGACACCTGGTTCAAAGGACACCAAAGGCAAGAACCCCTGGTCAAGAGGAACAAAACTAAGGTAACAACTGGCCCCAATGGACACAAAGCACAAAGGACCACCCGGGCAAGGACACAAAAACACAATGGCACACACGGGCCCCAAAGGGGGAAAAAAAAAAAACCCCAAAAAATAGGGGCACAAAAAGGGAACAAAAAAAGGAAACAAAAAAGGCCCCAATGGGACCCTGGGCCAAAAGGGACACAAAGCAAAGGACCCTCTGTCAAGGGGACACAAAGCATGAGGGGCACATGGGCAAAGGACCAAAGCACAATGGGGGACACGGTCCCAAAAAAAAAAAAACCCCCAAGGGGACAAAAAAAGGACACACTGGCAAGGGAAAAAAAAAACACCAAAAAGGGGACAAAGAAAGGGCAATGGCAAGAGGCACAAAAACACAATGGAACACAACGGGGCCCAAAGGAAACCCCCGGCAAGGGAAAAAACCTGGGTCCAGGAAGAGGACAAACCAAAGCAAATGGACAACTGGGTCCCAAAAGGAAAACAAGCAACAATGAACATGGAGGACAAATGCACAAGGGACAACCAAAGACAAAGAATGGGACAAACTGGTCAAAAGGACACAAAGCAAAATGGGCAACACTGGTCAAGAGAACAACACAAGAACACATGGCCCAAAGAGGACACAAAGCTGAAAACACACTGGTCCCCAAAAAGGACACCCAAAAAAAGCACAATGGGGCACAACTGGTCCCCAAAAGGAAAACAAAAGCACAATGGAACACAAATGGGCAAGAGGAACAAACAAAGGCACAAAGAGGACCCCAACTGGACCAGGAAAAGGGACACAAAGCACAAGAGACACACTGGTCCCCGAGGACACAAAGCACAATGGAACACCACTGGTCAAGAGGAACCCAAAAACACAATGGGACACAAATGGTTTAAGAGGACACAAAAAACACAATGGGACAACTGGTCAAGAGAACACAAAGCACAAATGGGAACACACTGCACAAGAGGACAACAAGCAAATGGGACACACTGGTCAAAAGGGACAAAAAGCATAGGGACACACTGGTCAAGAGGGACACAAAGCAAAAGAGGTAACACTGGCCAAGAGGACACAAAGCAAAAAATGGGACCACAACTTTTCCAAGGAAACCAAAAGGCACAATCAGGACACACTGGACAGAAGGGGCACAAAAACACAATGGACACATGGCAAGAGACACAAAGCACAATGGTCCACAGCAAGAGGACACAAGGCCAAAACCAACTAGGTCCCCAAGAGGACACAAAGCACAATTTGGGGCACACTGGCAAGAGGACACAAGCAACAAAGAAACACAAGGACAAGAGGAAAACACAAAAACACAATGGGAAAAACACAAAAACCCTGGTCAAAAGGACAAAAGCACAATGGGACACACTGGTCAAGGGAAAAACAAAAACACAATGGAAACACACTGGTCAAGAGGAAAAACAAAGCACAATGGGACACACTGGGCAAATGACAACAAAGCAAAGGGGCACACTGGTCAAGAAAGGGGCAACAAAGCACAAGGGGAAAACCCCTGGTCAAGAAGGACACCAAAACACTAAGGGAAACATGGTCAGAAGGAAACAAAGCCCCAATTTGGGAACACATTGGTCAAGAGGACACCCAAGCAAACACACTGGCAAGACACAAGCCAATGGTACACACCCGGCACAAAATAGAGGACAACCAAAGCACAAAACAAGGTCACCTGGTCCTAGAGGACACAAAGCACAATGGCCAACTGGTCAAGAGACACAAAGCACAAAGGACACACTGGTCAAGTGGACACAAAGCAAAGGGACCCCAATTGGTCAAGAGGACAAAAAAGCAAAAATGGGACACCACTGGTTTTAAGAGGACACAAAAGCACCAATGGAACACACCGGTCAAGAGAAAACAAAGCAATTGAGGACCCCACTGGGCAAGAGGACAAAAACCAAACAATTGGGAAAAAACAAACCCTGGTAAGAGGGAACCAAAGCACAATGTCACACTGGTCAGGGACACAAAGCACAATGGGACACACTGGGCAAGAGAACCAACACAATGGGAACACAACAGGGTCAAAGAGGGAACCCCAAAACAAAAAATGGGAAAAAAATGGTCCCCCCAAAGGAAAAAAATAAAACGGGCAAAGGGGAACAACACCGGAACCGGAGAACAAAAAAGGGGAAAAGGAACAAAAACCTGGCAAGAGCCCCAAAAACATGGTCACACTGGGGCCAAGAGCACAAAAAACAAGGGACACACTGGTTCAAAAGGAACAACAAAAAGGGTTAAAAACCCTGGGCAAGGGGAACCCAAAGCATAGAGGTACCAAAGGGCCCCCAAAAGGGCACCAAACACAATGGACAAAACCCGGGCCCCAAGGAAAAACACCCCAAGGAAACACAAAAGGCCCCCCCGGGGAAAAAAACAAAGAAAAAAGGTTACACACCCTGGCAAGAGGAAAAACACAAAAGCAAAAAGATAAAACACATGGGCCCAAAGGACACAAAAACCCCTGGGGAAAAAAAAAAACCCCGGCAAGAGGACACAAAGCCAATTTGGAAACACACCCGGGGAAAAAAAAAAAAAAACCCCCCCCAAAAAAAACCCAAAAAAAAAAAAAAAAAAAACCCCCCCTAAAAAAAAAAAAAAAAAAAACCCCCCCAAAAAAAAAACCCAAAAGGCCCCCTTTTTCCCCCCAAAAAAAACCCCCAATTTGGGGGAAAAAAAAAAAAAATTTAAAAAACCCCAAAGGGAAAAAAAAAAAAAAAAAGAAAGGGGGCCCCAAAAAAATGGGAAAAAAAAAAAGGGCCCCCCAAAAAAAAAAAAAACCCCCAAAAAAAAAAAAAAAACCCAAAAAACCCCCCGGGGGGGGGAAAAACCCCCAAAAAAAAAAAAAAAAAAACCCCAAAAAAAAAGGGAAAAACCCGGGGGAAAAAAACCCCAAGGGGCCCCCCCAAAGGGGGAAAAAAAAAAAATGGGACAAAAAAAAAAAAAAGGAAAAAAAAAAACCCCCCCCAAAAAAAAAAAAAAAAAAAAAAAAGGGAAAAAAAAAAAAAAAAACCCCCCAAAAAAAAACCCAAGGGAAAAAAAAAAGGGCCCAAAAAAAAAAAAAAACCCCCCAAAAAAACCCAAAAAAAAAACCCTTTTAAAAGGGGAAAAAAAAAAACAAAGGGGGAAAAAAACCCCCCAAAAAAAAAAAACCAAAAAAAAAACCCCAAAAAGGGGGGGCCCAAAGGGAAAAAAAACAAAAAAAAGGAAAAAAAGGTTTTTGGGGAAAAAACCCAAAAAAAAAAGGAAAAAAAAAAAAAAAAAAAACTTTAAAAAAGGGGGAAAAAAAAAAAAAAAAGGCCCCAAAGGGGAAAAGAAAAGGGGGGGGTTCCCCCCAACCGGAAAAAAGGCCCCCAAAAAAAGGGGCCCCCCCCCAAAAACCCCCCCAAAAAAAGGGGGGAAAAAACCCCCCCCAAAAAAAAAAAACCCCTTTTTTTCAAAGGGCCCCCCGGGGGCCCCCCAAAAAACCCCCCCAAAAAAACCCAAAAAAAAAGGGAAAACCCCCGGAAAAAAAAAAACCCCCCCCAAAAAAAAAAAAACCCCCCCCAAAAAAAAAAACCCCGGGGGGAAAAAACCGGGAAAAAAAACCAACGGGGAAAAAAAAAACCCCCCCCCAAAAAAAAAAAAAAAGGGGGGGGAAAAAAAAGGGGGGGGGCCCCCTTTTTTTTTCCAAAAAAAAAATGGGAAAAAAAACCCCCCCCCCGGGGGCCCCCCCCCCGGGGGGAAAAATTTTTTAAGGCCAAAAAAAAAAATTTGGGGAAAAAAAAATTTTTTTTTTTTTTAAAAAAAAAAATTAAAAAAACCCCGGGGCCCCCCCTTTTTTTTCCCCCCCAAAAATTTTTAAAATTTTTAAAAAGGGGGGGGAAAAAAAAATTTTTTTTTTTGGAAAACCGGGGCCCCCCTTTCCCCCCCAAAAAAAAAAAAAAAAGGGGGTTTTTTTCCCCCCCCCCCCCCCTTTTTTTTAAAAGGGTTTTTTTTAAAAAGGGGGGCCCCCGGGGGGGTTTTTTTTTTAAAAAAAAATTTTAAAAAAAGGGGGGGTTTTGGGGGCCCGGGCCCCAAAGGGGGGGCCCCCGGCCCCCCAAAAAAAAACCCCCCCCCCCCCCCCCCCCCCCCCCCCCCCCCCCCCTTTTCCAAAATTTTTTTTTTGGGGGCCCTTTTCCCCCCAAAAAAAAATTTGGGGGGGGGTTTCCCCCCCCAAAGGGGGGGGCCCCCCTTAAAAAACCCCCTTTTTTTTTTTTTGGGAAATTTTGGGGCCCCCCCGGGGGGGGGGAAAAAAAGGGGGGGGGCCCCTTTTTTTTTTTTCCCCCCCCCCCCCAAAAAAAGGGGGGGTTTTTAAAAAAGGGGCCATTTTAAATTTGGGGGGGTTTTTGGGGGGGGGTTTTTTTTCCCCCTTTTTTGGGGCCCCGGGGGCCCGGGGGGGGGGTCCCCGGGGGGTTTTCCCCCTTTTTTTTGGGGGGGCCCCCGGGGGGGGGGTTTTTTTTTTTTTTCCCCCCTTTTTTGGGGGGGGGGGCCCCTTTTTTTTTCCCTTTCCCTTTTCCCCGGGGGGGGTTTTTTTTTTTTTTTTTTGGCCCTTTTTTGGGGCCCCGGGGGGGGGGGTTTTTTTTTGGTTTTTTTTGGGGGGGGGTTTTTGGGGGGCCCCCCCCCCCCCCTTTTTTTTTTTTTTTGGGGGGTTTTTAACCAAAAACCCCCCCCCAAGGGGCCCCCTTTTTCCCCTTAAAAGGGGGGGCCCCCCGGGGGTTTTGGGGGGGTTTTTTCCCGGGTTTTTTTTTTTTTTTGGGAAAAATTTTTTTTTTTTTTCCCCCCAAAAAAAAATTTTTTTTTTTGGGGGGTTTTTGGGGGGGGGTTTTTTTTTTGGGTTTTTGGGAAGTTTAAAAAACCCCCCCCCCCCGGGGGGGGGGGGGGGCCCCCCCCTTTTCCCTTTTTTCCCCCTTTTTTTTTTTTCCCCCCCGGGGGGGGGGGGGGTTTTTTTTTTTTTTTTTTTTTCCCCCCCCCGCCCCCCCGGGTTTTTTCCCCCTTTTTTTGGTTTTTTTTTTTTGGGGGGGGTTTTTTTTTTGGGGTTAAAAGGGGGAAAGGGGGGGGGGGGGTTTTGGGGGGGATTTTGGGGGGGGGTTTTTTTTTTTTTTTTGGGGGGGGAAATTTTAAAAGGGGGGTTTTTTTTTTTTTTTTTTTGGGAAAATTTTTTTTTTTTTTTTTTTTAAAAAAAAAAAAAATTTTTTTTTTTTTTTCCCCTTTTAAAAAATTTTTTTTTTTTTTTTTTTTGAAAAGGGGGGTTTCCCCTTGTGGGGCCCTTTTTTCCCCCCTTTTCCCCGGGGTTTGGTCCCACCCCCCCCCCGGGGTTTTTTTGGGAAACCCCTTTTTTTCCCCTTTTTTTTTCCCCCCCCTTTTTTTTAATTTTTTTGGGGGGGGGGGGCCCCCCCCTTTTTTTTTTTGGGTTTCCCTTTTTTGGGGCCCTTTTTGGGGGGGGGCCCCCCCCCAATTTTGGTTTTTTGGCCCCTTTTTTTCCCCCCGGGGGGGTTTTTTTCCTTTTGTTTTTTTTCCCCCCCCCTTTTTTAAAAATTTTTTTTTTGGTTTTCCCCCCCCCCCTTTTTTTTTTGGGGTTTTTTTTTTTTCCCCCGGGGGCCCCCGGGGTTTAAAAATTTTGGGGGGGTTTTTCCCCCTTTTTTGGCCTTTTTTTTTCCCCCCCCGGCCCCCTTTTTTTTTTTTTTGGGTTTTTTTCCCCCAAAAGGTTTTTTTAAAAAATTTTTTTTTTTTTTTTTTAAGGGGGGCCCCCCCCCCCCCCCCCCCCCCCTTTTTTTTTTTTTTCCCCGGGGTTTTCCCCCCCCCCTTTTTTTTCCCCCTTTTCCCCCTTTGGGGCCCCCCCTTTTTTTTTTCCCCCCCCCCGGGGGCCCCCCCCCCGGGCCCCCTTTTTTTTTTGGGGGTTTTTCCCCCCCCCCTTTTTCCCCCCCCCCCCTTTTTTTTTGGGGGGGAAAAATTTTTTTTTTTTTGGCCGTGGGGTTTCCCCCCTTTTTTTTTTGTCCCCCGGGGGGGGTTTTTTTGGGTTTTTTTTTTCCCCCCCCCCCCAATGTGGGGGCCCCTTTTCCCCTTTTTTTTCCTCCTTGGGCCCCCGGGGGGGCCCCCCCCTTTTTTTTTTTTCCCCTTTTTTTTGTTGGGGGGGAAAATTTTTTGGGGGGGGGTTTTGTTCCCCCCCCCTTTTTTTTTTTTTTTTTTTTAAAAGGGGGGGCCCCCCCCCCCCCGGGGGGGGCCCCCCCCCTTTTTTTTTTTTCCCCCCCCCCCCCCTTTTTCCCCCCCCGCCCCCCTTTTTTTTTCCCCCCCTTTTTGGGGGGGGGGGTTTTTTTTTGGCCCCTTTCCGGGGGGGTTCCCCCTTTTGGGGTTTTTCCTTTTTTTTCCCCCCCCTTTTTTTTTTTTTTTTTTCCCCCCCCCCCTTTTTTTTTTTTTTTTGGGGTTTCCCCCCCCCGGGGGGCCCCCCCCCCTTTTTTTTTTTTTTTTTTTTCCCCCCCCCCTTTTTTTTTTTTTTTCCTTTTTTTTGGGGGGGGCCCCCCCCCCGGGTTTTTTTTTTTGGTTTTTTTTTTTGGGGCCCCCCCCCTTTTGGGGGGGGCCCCCCCCCGGGTTTTTTTTTCCCCCTTTTAAAAACCCCTTTTTCCCCCCTTTTTTTTTTGGGCCCCCCCCCTTTTTTTTGGGGGGGTTTTTTTTTTTTTTAAATTTTTCCCCCCCCCCCTTTTTTTTTTTTTTTCCCCCCCGGGGGGCCCCCCCCCCTTTTTTTTTTCCCCCCCTTTTCCCCCCCCCCTTTTTTTTTGGGTTCCCTTTTTCCCCCTTTCCCCCTTTTTCCCCCTTTTTTTTTTTTGGGGGGGTTTTTTTTTTTCCCCCCCCTTTTTTGGGGGGGTTTTTCCCCCCCCCCCCCTTTTGGGGTTTTTTTTTTTTTTTGGGTTTTTTTCCCCAAATTTTTTTTTTTCCCCCCTTTTTGGGGGGGGGGACCTTAATTTTGGGGGGCCCCCCCCCCCCCCTTTTTTTTTTGGGGGGGGTTTTTCCCCCCCCCCTTTTTTTTTGGGGGGGTTTTTTTCCCCCTTTTTTTTTTCCCCCCTTTTCCCCTTTTTTTAATTTTTCCCCCTTTTTGGGTTTTTTACCCTTTTGTTCCCCTTTTTTGGGGGTTTTTCCCCCTTTTTTTTTTTTCCCCCTTTGGGGGTTTTTGGGGCCCCCCCCCCAAAGGGGGGCCTTCCTTTCCCCGGGGGCCCCCCTTTTTTTTGGTTTTTTTTTTAAGTTTGGGTTTTTTTGGGGGCCCCCCCCCCCCCCTTTAAAACCCGGGGGCCCCCCTTTTTTTTTTTTCCCCCCCCCCCCCCCAAAAAACCCCCCCTTTTTTTTTTTTTTTAAAAAAACCCCCCTTTGGGGTTTTTTTTTTTTCCCCCCCCCCTTTTTTTTTTTTTTTTTTTTTTTGGTTCCCCCCCCCCTTTTTTTGGGGGGGGGTTTCCCCCCCCCTTTTTTTTTTTTTTTCCCCCCCCCCTTTCCCGGGGGTCCCCCCTTTGGTTTTTTTTTTTTCCCCTTTTTTTTTTTTTTTTTTTGGGGGGGTTTTTTTTGGGTTCCCCCCCCCCCCAAAAGGGGGGGGGGTTTTTTTTTGGGGGCCCCCCCCCCCGGGTTTTTTTGGGGGCCCCCTTTTTTTTTTTGGGCCCCCTTTGGGGGGTTTTTTTTTTTAAAAAACCTTTTTTGGGGCCCCCCCCCCCCCCCCGGGGCCCCCCCCCTTTTTTCCCCCCCCCCCCCTTTTTTGGGGGGTTTTTTTTTTTTTTTCCCCCCGGGGGGGTTAAATTTTTTTTTTTTTTTTTTCCCCCCTTTTTTTTTTTCCCCCCCCCTTTTTTTTGGGGGGGTTTTTCCCCCTTTTGGGGGGGACCCGGTTTTTTTTTGGGCCCCTTTTTTTTGGGGGGTTTTTTGGGGGGGGGTTTTTTCCCCCCTTTTTTTTTTTCCCCCTTTTTTTTAAAAAAACCCCCCCCCCTTTTTTTTTTTTTGGGTTTTTTTTCCCCCCCCCCCAAAAAAGGGGGGGCCCCCCTTTTTTTTTTTTTTTTTGGGGGTCCCCCCCCCTTTGGCCCCGGGGGTTTTTTTAAACCCCTTTTTTTTTGGGGTTTCCCCCCCTTTTTTTTTTCCCCCTTTTTGGGCCCCTTTTTTTTCCCTTTTTTTTTTTTCCCCCCCCCTTTTTTTTTTTTTTGGGGGGTTTCCCCTTTTGGGGTTTTTTTTCCCTTTTTTTTTTCCCCCCTTTTTTAAAAGGGGGGTTTTTTTTCCCCCCTTTCCCTTTTTTTCCCCCCCCCTTTTTTTTTTTGGGGGGGTTTTTGTTCCCCGGGCCCCTTTTCCTTTTTTTTTTTTTTTTTCCCCCCCCTTTTTTTTCCCCCCTTTTTAAAAAAAAAAGGGGGGGCCCCCCCCCCCCTTTTCCCCCTTTTTTTTTTTTTTTTTTTTTTTTCCCGGGCCCCCCCCCTTTCCTTTTTTTCCCCTTTTAAAATTTTTTTGGCCCCTTTTTTTTTTAAATTTCCCCCCCCCCCCCCCTTTTTTTTTTTTTTAAACCCCTTTTTTTTTTCCCCCCCTTTTGGGTTTTTTTTTCCCCCCCCTTTTTTTTTTTTCCCCCCCCTTTTTTTTTTTTTTAAATTTAAAAGGGGGTTTTTTTTTTTTTTTTCCCCCCTTTTTTTGGGGGGGGTTTTTTCCCCCCCCCCCCCCCCCCCTTTTTTTTTTTTTTTTTTTTTTTTTTAAAGGGGGGGGTTTCCCCCCTTTTTTTTTTGCCCCTTTTGCCCCGGGGGGCCCTTTTTTTTTTTTTGGGCCCTTTCCCCCCCCGGGGGGGTTTTTTTTTTTTTTTTTTTTTTCCCCGTGTTTTCCCCTTTGGGCCCCTTTTTTTCCCTTTTTTGGGGGGGGTTTTTTTTTTTTTTTTCCGGGGGTTTTTTTTTGGGTTTTTTTGGGGGGGGGGGCCCCCCTTTTTTTTGGGGGTTTTTTTCCCCTTTTTTTTTTTTCCCCTTTTTTTTTTTTTCCCCCCCAAACCCCCTTTTTTTTCCCTTTTCCCCCTTTTTTTTTAAAAAAATTTTTTTCCCCCCCCCCTTTTTTTTTTTGGGGGGGGTTTTTTTTTTTTGGGGCCCCCCCCCTTTCCCGGGGGGGGGCCCCCCCCCTTTTTCCCCCCTTTTTCCCCCCCTTTTAAAAAAACCCCCCCCCCCCCTTTTTTTTTTTTTTCCCCCCCCTTTTTTCCCTTTTTTTGGGGGGGGTTTTTGGGGTTTTTTTTTTTTTTTCCCCCAAATTTTTCCCCCCCCTTTTTCCTTTTTTTTTTGGGCCCCCCCCCCCCCCCCCCCCCCCCTTTTTTTTTCCCCTTTTCCTTTTAAAGGGGGGGGGGCCCCCCCCCCTTTTTTTTTTTTTTTTTCCCCCCCCTTTTTTTTTCCCCCCCCCCCCGGGGGGGGGTTTTTTTTTTTCCCCCCTTTTGGGGGGGGGGGGTTTTTTTTTTTTTTGGTTCCCTTTTTTTTTCCCCCCCCCCCCCCCCCGTTTTTTCCCCCTTTTGGGGATTTTTCCCCCTTTTTTTTCCCCCCTTTTTTTTTTTCCCCCCCTTTTTCCCCCTGGGGTTTTTTTTTTTCCCCCCCCTTGGGGGGTTTTTTTTGGGGGGGTTTTTTTCCCCCCCCCCCCGGGGGGCCCCCCCTTTTTTTCCTTTTCCCCCCCCCCCGGGGGGGCCCCCCCCTTTGGGCCCCCCCCTTTTACCCCGGGGCCCCCTTTTTTTTTTCCCCCCTTTTGGGGGGGTTTTTTTTTTTTTTTTTGGCCCCCCCTTTTGACCAGTGGGCCCCCCCCCTTTTTGGGCCCTTTTTGGGGGGCCCCCCCCCCCCCTTTTTTTTGGGCCCCCCTTTTTTCCCCCCCCCCCCCCCCCCAAAAAAAATTTTTTTTTTTCCCCCTTTTTTTGGGGGTTTTTTTTTTTAAAAATTTTTTTTGGGGTTTTTTCCCCCTTTGGGGGGGCCCCCCCGGGGGTTTTTTTTTTTGGTTTTTTTTTCCCCCCCCCCCGGGGGGGTTGGGCCCCTTTTTTTTTTTCCCCCCCGTTTTTCCCCCCTTTTTTTCCCCCTTTTTTTAAAAATTTTTTTTTTTTTTTTTCCCCTTGGGGTTTTTGGGGGGGGGGGGTTTTTCCCCCCCCCGGGTTTTTAAAACCCCGGGGTTTCCCCCCCTTTTTTTTTTTTTCCCCCCCCCCCTTTTTGGGGGGGGGAACCCGGGGCCCCCCCCTTTTTTTTTTTTCCCCTTTTTTTTTTTCCCTTTTTTGGTTTTTCCCCCCCCCCCCCCTTTTCCCCGGGGGGTTTTTTTTTTTTTTTTCCCCCCCCCCCTTTTTTTGGGGGTTTTTTTTTTTTCCCCCCCGGGGGGGGCCCCCCCCCGGCCTTTTTTTTCCCCCCTTTCCGGGGCCCCCCCCTTGGGGGTTTTTTTTTTTTTTTTTCCCCCCCCCCCCCCCCTTTTGGGGTTTTTGGGGGGTTTTTTTTCCCCGGGCCCCCCAAATTTTTTTTTTTTTCCCCCCCTTTTTGGGGGGGCCCCCCCCTTTTTTTTCCCCCCCCCCCCCCCCCCAAAGGTTTTTTTTTTTTTTTTTGTTTGGGGCCCCCCCCCGGGGGGGGGGCCCTTTTTTTTTTTTGGGCCCCTTTCCCCCGGGGGCCCGGGGGTTTTTTGTGGTTTTTTTTCCCCCTTTTTTTTTCCCCCCCCCCCTTTTTCCCCTTTTTTTTCCCCCCTTTTTTTTTTTCCCCCCCCCCCCTTTTTTTTTTTTGGGGGGAAAAAAGGGGGGTTTTTTTTCCCCTTTTTGGGGGGGGGCCCCCCCCCCTTTTTTTTTTTGGGGCCCCCCCCGGCCCTTTTCCCCCTTTTTCCCTTTTTTGGGGGTTTTTCCCCCTTTTTTTTTTTTTTTTTTTTTCCCCCCCCCGGGGGGGCCCCCCCCCCAATTTTTTTCCCTTTTTTTTTTTCCCCCCCCCTTTTTTTTCCCCCTTTACCTTTTTTTTTTTTTTTTGGCCCCTTTTGGGGGGGGGGGGTTTTTTTTTTCCCCCTTTTTTTTAAAGGGGGGTTCCCCCTTTTTTTGGGGCCCCCCCCTTTTTTTTTTTTTTTTTTTGTTGGGGGGGCCCCCCCCCCCCCTTTTTTTTTTTCCCCCCCCCTTTTCTTTTTTTTTTTTTGGGCCCGGGGGGCCCCCCCCCCCCCCCTTTTTTTTCCCTTTTTTTTTTCCCCCCCCCCCCCCCCCTTTTTTTTTTTTCCCCCCCCGGGGGGGGCCCCCCCCCCCCCCCCCTTTTTGGGGGGTTTTTTTTTTTTTTTTTTGGGGTTTTTTTTTTTTCCCCCCTTTTTTTTTGGGGTTTTTTTTTTTTTCCCCCTTTTTTTTTTCCCCCCCCCCCCCCGGGGGGGTTTTTTTTCCCCCCCCTTTTTTTTTGTTTTTTTTTTGGGGGTTTTTTAAAATTTTCCCCCCTTTTTTTCCCCCCCGGGGGGGGGGTTTTTTTAAAAATTTTTTCCCCTTTTTCCCCCTTTTTTTGGCCTTTTTTTTTTTTTTCCCCCCCCCAAAAGGGTTTTTTTTTGGTTTGGGTTTTTTTTTTTTCCCCTTTTTTAAAAAATTTTTTTTTTTTCCCGGCCCCCTTTGGGAAATTTTTTTTTTTTGGGGGGGGGTTTTTTTTTTTGGGGGCCCCCCCCCTTTTTGGGGGCCCCCCTTTTCCTTTTTTGGGGCCCCCCCCCCCCCTTTTTTTTTTTTGTTTGGGGGGGGCCCCGGGGGGGTTTTTTTGGGCCCCCTTTTTTGGTGGTTTTCCCCCCCCCCCCCCCTTTTTTTTTTTTTTTTTTTTTGGGGGTTCCCCGGGGGGTTTTTTCCCCCCCCCCCCTTTTTTTGGGGCCCCCCCCCCCGTTTTTTTGGGGTTTTTTTTTTAAAAATTTTTTTTTTTTTTTTTGGGGGGTTTTGGGGGGGCCTCCCTTTTTGGGGGGCCCCCTTTTTTTTTTTTTTCCCCCTTTTTTTTGGGGCCCCTTTTTTTTGGGTTTTTTTTTCCCCTTTTCCCCCCCTTTTTTTTTTTTTTTTAAAAAAAAAAGGGGGGGGTTCCCCCCCTTTTTTTTTTTTTTTTTTTTTAAAAGGGGGGCCCCCCCCCTTTTTTTTTGGGTTTTCCCCTTTTCCCCCCGGGGGGGGGGGTTTTCCCCCCCCTTTGGAAATTTTTTTTCCCCCTTTTTTCCCCCTTTTTTTTTTTCCCCCCCCTTTTTGGGCCCTTTTTTTCCCCCTTTTCCCCCCCTTTTTTTTTTCCCCCCCCCTTTTTTCCCCGGGGGGGGGCCCCTTTTTTTTTTTGGGTTTTTTCCCCCCCCCCATTTTTTTTTTTTTTTTGGGCCCCCTTTTTCCCGGGGTTTTTGGGGGGTTTTTTTTTTCCCCTTTTTGTCCTCCTTTTAAAATTTTTTTTTTTGGGGGCCCCCCTTTTGGGGGCCCCCCTTTTTTTGGGGGGGGGGGGGGGCCCCCCCCCCTTTTTGGGGGGGTTTTTTTTCCCCCCCCCCCCTTTTTTTTTTTTTTTTTTTTTCCCCCCCCCCCCCTTTTTTTTTTTTTTTTTTGGCCCCCCCCCCCCTTTTTTTGGGGGCCCCCTTTTTTTTTTGTTTTCCCCCCCCCCCCCAAAAAATTTTCCCCTTTTTTTTTGGGCCCCCCCCCCCCCGGGGGCCCCCCCCCCCCCCCCTTTTTTTTTTTTTTTTCCCCCCCCCCCCCCCCCCCCTCCCCCCCCGGGGCCCCCTTTTTCCCCCGGGGGGGGGGTTTTTTTTTTTTGGTTTCCCCCCCCCCCTTTTTTTGGGGGGCCCCCCCCCCCTTTTTTTTCCCCCCCCCTTTCCCCCCCTTTTTCCCCCCGGGGGGGGCCCCCTTTTTTTTGGGGGGGGCCCCCCCCCCCCCCCCCCGGGGTTTTTTTTTTTTGGGGGGGGTTTTTCCCCCTTTTTTTTTTTTTTTTTTCCCCCCCCCCCCTTTTCCTTTTTTTCCCCCCCCCCCTTTTTTTTTTTTTTTTGGGCCTTTTTGGGGGGTTTTTTTCCCCCCCAAAAAAAAAATTTTTTTTTTTTTTTTTTTTTTTGGGGGGGTTCCCCCCCTTTTTTTTCCCCCCTTTTGGTTTTTTTTTTCCCCCCCCCCCCCCCCCCGGGGTTCCCCGGGTTTTTTTTTTTTTTTTTTAAATTTTTAAAATTTTTTTTTTTGGGCCCCCTTTTTTCCCCCGGGGGGGGGGTTTCCCTTTCTTTTTTTCCCCCCTTTTGCCTTTTGGTTTTTTTAAAACCCGTTTTTTCCCCCCCCCCCCTCCCCCCCTTTTTCCCCCCTTTTTTTCCCCCCCCCCCCTTTTTTTTTTTCCCCCTTTTTTTCCCCTTTTTTGGGGGTTTTTTTTTTTTTTGGGGGGGGGTTTTTTGGGGGGGGGCCCCCCCCCCTTTTTTTTTTTTCCCCCCCCCCCCCCCCGGGGGGCCCCCTTTCCCTTTTTAAATTTTTTTTTGGGGGGGGGTTTTTTTTGGGGGGGGTTTTTTTTTTTTTTTTCCCCCCCCTTTTTTTCCCCTTTTTTCCCCCCCTTTTTCCCCTTTTTCCCTTTTTTTTTTTTTTAAAAGGGTTGGGGGCCCCTTTTAAAGGTTTTTTCCCCCCCCCCCGGGGGGGGGTTTCCCCCTTTTTCCCCCCCTTTTTTTTTTTTCCCCCCCCCCCCCCTTTTTTCCCCCCTTTTTTTTTTTCCCCCCTTTTTCCCCCCCCCCTTTTGGGGGGGGTTTTTTTTTTTTTTTTTGGTTTTTTTTTGGGGGGGGGGGGGCCCCCTTTTTTTTTTTTTTTTTGGGGGTTTTTTTTTTTGTTTGGGGTTTTTTTTGGCCTTTTTTGGGGGCCCCCCCCGGGTTTTTTGGGGCCCCTTTTTTTTTTTTTTTGGAAAACCCTTTTTTTCCCCCCCTTTTTTTTTTTTTTCCCCCCAATTTTTTTTTTTTTTTTTTTTTTTTTTTTTCCCAATTTTTTTTCCAAATTTTTTTGGGGGGTTTTTCCCCCCTTTTTTCCTTTTTTTTTGGGGGGGGGGTTTTTTTTTTTTTTTTTTTCCCCTTTGGGGGTTTTTTTTTTTTTTGTTCCCCCTTGAAAACCCGTTTTTTTCCCTTTTTTTTTTGTTTTTTTCCCCCCCCCCGGGCCCCCTTTTTTTGGGGGGGGGCCTTTTCCCCCGGGGGGCCCCCCCCTTTCTTTTTTTAAAAATTTTTTTTTTCCTTTTTTTTGGGCCCCCCCCCTTTTTTTTTTGGGGGGGGGCCCCCCCCCCCCTTTTTTTTTTTTGGGTTTTTTGGGGGGGGGCCCCCCCCCCCCCTTTTTTTTTCCCCCCCCTTTTTTTGGGGGGAAACCCCTTTTTTTCCCGGGGCCCCCCCCCTTTTTTTTTTTTTTTTTTGCCGGGGGGGGCCCCCCCCCCCGGGGGTTTTTTTCCCCCCCCCCCCCTTTTTTTTTTTCCCCCGGGGGGGCCCCCCAAAGGGGGTTTTTTGGGGCCCCGGCCCTTTTTTTGGGGGT
Source organism: Conus canariensis (assembly GCA_033310375.1). Classification (NCBI taxonomy): domain Eukaryota; kingdom Metazoa; phylum Mollusca; class Gastropoda; order Neogastropoda; family Conidae; genus Conus; species Conus canariensis. Next base: position 16,620 of record JAMYXO010001096.1, read on the forward strand.
TTTTTTTTTTTTTTTTTGGTTTTTGGGCCCCCCCCCCCAAAAATTTTTTTTTTTGGGGGGGTTTTTTTTTTCCCCCCCCTTTTTTTTGGGGGTTTTTTAAAAAAAAAAAAATGGCCCAATTTTTTCCCCCCCTCTTTTGGAAAATTTTTTTTTTTTTTTTTGGCCCCCCCCCCCCCTTTTTTTTTTTTCCCCCCCCCTTTTTTTTTGGGCCCCCCCCCCTTTTTAAATTTACCCCTTTTTTTTTCCCCCCCCCCCCCCGGGGGGGGGGGGAGGGGTTTTTTTTTTTTTTTTTTTTTTCCTTTTTTTTTTTCCCCCCCCGGGGGTTTTTTTTTTTTTGGGGGCCCCCCCCCCAAGGGGTTTTTTTCCCCCCCCCCCCCTTTTCCCCCCTTTTTTTTTTTTTTTTTTTTTTTCCCCCCCCTTTTTTTTTTTGGGGGCCCCCCTTTTTACCAGTGGTTTTCCCCCCCCCCCTTTTTTTTTTCCCCCTTTTTTCCCGGGGGGCCCCCCTTTTTTTTTTTTCCCCCCCCTTTTTTTTTGGGGGAACCTTTTTTTGGGGGGTTTTTTTTTTGGGGGGTTTTTTTTTGGGGTTTTTTCCCCCCCCCCCCCCCCCCCTTTTTTTTTTTTTTTTTTCCCCCCCTTTTTAAACCCCCCTTTTTTTTTTTTGGGGTTTTTTTTTCCCTTTTGGGGGGGGTTTTTTTTTTTCCCCCTTTTTTTCCCCCCAAAACCCCGGGGGGCCCCTTTTTTTTTGTTTTTCCCCCCCCCCCCTTTTTTGTTTTTTCCCCTTAAAGGGGGGGGGTTTTTTTTGGGGGTTTTTTTGGGCCCCCTTTTTCCCCCCCCCCCCCGGGGTTTTTTTTCCCCTTTTTTGGGGGGGGGGGTTTTTTTTCCCTTTTTTCCCCCTTTTGGCCCCCCCCCCCTTTTTTTTTTTTTTTCCCCCCCCCCCCCCCCAGGGGGTTCCCCTTTGGGGTTTTTTTTCCCCCCTTTTTTCCAGTGTTGGGCCCCCCCCCCTTTTTTTTTGGGGGTTTTTTTCCCCCCCCCCCCCCTTTTTGGGGCCCCTTTTTTTTTTTTTTTTTTTTTTTTGGGGGGCCCCCCCCTTTTTTTGGGGTTTTTTTTTTTTTGGGGGGGTTTTAATTTTCTTTTGGGGGAAACCCCCAAAAATTTTTTTTTTTCCTTTTTTTGGGTTTCCCCCCCCTTTTTTGGGGGGGTTTTCCCCCCCCGTTTTTTTTGGCCTTTTTGGGGGGGGTTTTTTTTCCCCCCCCTTTTTTTTCCTTTTTTGGCCCCCCCCCCCCCTTTTGGGGGGGGGTTTTTTTTTTTTTTTTTGGGGGGTTTTTTTTTTTTTGGGGGGGTTTTTCCCCCCCCCCCTTTTGGGGGTTTTTCCCCCCCCGGGGTTTTTTTTTTTCCCCCCCCTTTTTTTTTCCCCCCTTTGGGTTTCCCCCCCCTTTGGTTCCCGGGGGCCCCCCCCCCCTTTTTGGGTTTTTTTTTTCCCCCCCCCCCTTTAAAAATTTTTTTTTTTTTTTTTTTTGGGCCCCCTTTTTTTTTTTTTTTTCCCTTTTTTTTTCCCCCCCCCCCCCCCGGGGTTTTTTCCCCTTTTTTTTTTTTTCCCCCCCGGGGGGTTTTTTTTCCCCCCTTTTTTTTTTAAAAAAAAAACCCCCCCCCCCCCCCTTTTTCCCCCTTTTTCCCGGGTTTTTTTTTTCCCCCCCCCCCTTTTTTTTTCCCCCCCCCAATTTTTTTTCTTTTTGGTTTTTGGGCCCCCTTTTTTCCCCCCCGTTTTTTTTTTTTTTTTCCCCCCCCCCCGGGGGGCCCCCCCCCCCCTTTTTTTTTTTTTGGTTTCCCCCCCCCTTTTTTTCCCCCTTTTTCCCCTTTTTTTTTTTTTTTGGGGGCCCCCCCTTTTTTTTTTGGGGCCCCCCTTTTTTTGGTTTTTCCCCCCCCTTTTTAAAATTTTTTTTTTGGGGTTTTTTTTGGGGGGGGGGTTTTTTTTTTGGGGTTTTTTTTTGGTTTCCCCCCCTTTTTTTTTTTTTTTTTTTCCCCCAAAATTTTTTTTTCCCCCTTTTTTTTTTCCCCCCCCCCCGGGTTTTTTTTTCCCCCTTTTTTTTTTTCCCCCCCCCCCGTTTGGGGGTTTTTTTTTTTTTTTTTTCCCCCCCCCCCCCCCCCCCCCCCTTTTTTTTTGGGGGCCCCCCCCCTTTTTTTTGGGGGCCCCCCCCCCCCTTTTTTTTGGGGTTTTTTTTTTTTGGGGGGGGGCCCCCCCCCCCCTTTTTTTTTCCCCCCCGGGGGGTTTTTTTTTTTTTTTTTTTCTTTTTTCCCCCTTTTAAACCCTTTGGGCCCCCCCCCGGGGGGGTTTTTTTTTTTCCTTTTCCGGGGGGGCCCTTTTTTTTCCCCCCCCCCTTTTTTTTTTGGGGCCCTTTGTCCTTTTTTGGGGTTTTTTTTTCCCCTTTCCCCCCTTTTTTTTTTTTTTTTTTTTTCCCCCCGGGGGGGGGCCCCCCCCCCCCCCCTTTTTTCCCCCCCGGGGGCCCCCCCCTTTTTTTCCCCTTTTGGGGGGGTTTTCCCCCCTTTTTTTGGGGGGGCCCCCCCGGGGGGGGGTTTTTTTTTTTTTTTTCCCCCCCCCCCCCCGGGGGGGGGGGCCCCTTTTTTTTTTTTTTTGGGCCCCCCCCCCGGGCCGGGAAAATTTTTTTTTCCTTTTTCCCCCCCGGGGGCCCCCCTTTTTTTTTTTCCCCCCCCCGGGGGTTTTTTGGGGGGTTTTCCCCCTTTTTTGGGGGGGGGGGTTTAAATTTTTTTTTGGGTTTTTTTAAATTTTTTTCCCCCCCCCCTTTTTTAAAAAAATTTTTTTTTGGGGGGAAAAATTTTTCCCTTTTTTTTTTAAAAGGGGGGTTCCCCCCCCCCTTGGGGGGGGGCCCCCCCCCCCCCGGCCCTTTTTTTCCCCCCCCCCCGGGGGGGGGGGGGGGTTTTTTTTCCCCCCTTTCCCTTTCCCCCGGGGGGTTTTAAAAAATTTTTTTTTTTTTTTTTTTTTCCCCTTTTTTTCCCCCCCTTTTTTTCCCCCCCCTTTGGGGAATTTTCCCCCTTTTTTTTTTCCCCCTTTCCCCCTTTTTTTTTGGGGGTTTTTTTTTTTTTTTTCCTTTTTTTTTCCCCCCCCCCCTTTTTTTTTTTTTTTTCCCCCCCCGGGGGGCCCCCCCCCCCCCCCCCCCCCCCCCCCTTTTTTTTTCTTTTTCCCCCTTTTTTTTTGGGGGGGGGCCCCCCCTTTTTTTTTTAAAGGGGGGTTTTTTTTTTTTTTTTTGGGGCCCCCCCGGGGGTTTTTTTTCCCCTTTTGGGGGTTTTTTTTTTTTTTTTTCCCCCGGGGGTTTTTCCCCTTTTTTTTTAAAAAAACCCCCCCCCCCTTTTTTTTTGGTCCCTTTTTTGGAAAAGGGGGCCCCCCCCCCTTTTTTTTTTTTTCCCCCCTTTTTCCCCCCCCCCCTTTTTTTTTCCCCTTTTTTTTCCCAAAATTTTTCCCCCCCCCCCCCCCCCCCCCCTTTTTTGGTTTTTTTTCCCCCCCCCCCCCCGGGTTTTCCCCCCCTTTTGGCCCCCTTTTTTTGGGCCCCCCCCCCCCCCCTTTTTTCCCTTTTGGGCCCCCTTTTGGGCCTTTTGGGGGCCCCCCCTTTTGGGGGTTTTTTTTTTTTTTGGGGGCCCCCCGGGGGGGGGCCCCCGGGGTTTTTTTTTTTCCCCCTTTTCCCCGGGGGGGGGGCCCCCCCTTTTTTGGCCCCCCCTTTTTTTCCCCTTTTTTCCCCTTTTGGGGGGGGGGGCCCCCTTTTTTTTTTTTCCCCCCCCCCCCCCCTTTTTTGGCCCCCCTTTTTTTTTTTTTCCCCCCCCCCCCTTTTTTTTTTTTTTTTTTTTTTTTTGGGGTTTTTTTTTTTGGGGCCCCCCCCCCAAAAATTTTTTTTTTTGGGGGCCCCCCTTTTTTGGGGGGGGGGGTTTTTTTTTGGGGTTTTTCCCCCCTTTTAAAAAAGTTGGGGGGTTTTTTTTTTTTTTGGGGCCCCCCCCCGGGGGGGCCCCCCCCCTTTTTTTTTTTCCCCCCCCCCGGGGGGGGGGGGTTTTCCCCCCCCCCGGTTTTTTTTTTTTTTTTTAAAAAATTTTTTTTCCCCCCCCCTTTTTCCCCCCCCCTTTTTTTTTTTTTTTTTTCCCCCCCCCCCCTTTTTTTCCCCCCTTTTTCCCTTTGGGGGGGTTTCCCCCCCCCCCCCCCCCTTTTTTTTTCCCCCCCTTTTTTTTTGGGGGGGTTGGGGGGGTTTTTTTTTTTTTTGGGAAAAATTTCCCCCCCGGGGGGGCCCCCCCCCCCCCCCTTTTTTTTTTTTTTTTAAAAGGGGGCCCCCCCCCCCTTTTTTTTTTCCCCCCCCCGGGTTTTTCCCCAAAATTTTCTTTGGGGTTTTTTTTGGGGGGGGTTTTTTTTTGGGGCCCCCCCCTTTTTTGGGGGTTTTTTTGGGGTTTTTTTTTTTTTTCCCCCCCCCCCCCCCCCCCCCCTTTTTTCCGGGTTTTCCCCCCCCCTTTTTTTTTGGGGGTTTTTTTTTTGTGTTTTTTTTTTCCCCGGGGAACCCCCCAAATTTTTTTTCCCCCCCCCCCCCCCCCCCCCCCCCTTTTTTTTTTTTGCCCTTTTTTTTTTTTCCCCTTTTTTTTTGGGGGCCCCCCCCGGGGGGTTTCCCCCCCTTTTTGGGGCCCCCCCCCCGGAAATTTTTGGGGGGGTTTTTGGGTTTTTCCCCCCTTTTGGGGGGGGGGTTTTTTCCCTTTTTTGGGGGTTTTTTTTCCCCCCCCCCTTTTTTTTTTCCCCCCGTGGTTTTTTCCCCCCTTTTTTTTTTTTGGGGGCCCCCCCCCCCCCCTTTTTTTCCCCCTTTTTTTTCCCCTTTTTTCCCCCCCCTTTTTTTTGGGGGTTTTTTTTAAATTTTTTGGTTTTTTTGGGGGTTTTTTTTTCCCCCCTTTTCCCCCCTTTTTAAACCCTTTTGGGTTTTTTTTTTTTTTTTGGGGGGGGGCCCCCTTTTTTTTTTTTTAAAACCCCCCGGGGGGGGTTTTCCCCCCCCTTTTTTTTTTTTTTTTCCAAAAAATTTTTTTTTTTTTCCCCCTTTTTTTTCCCCCCCTTTTTTTTTAAAAATTTTTTTTTTTGGGGGGGGCCCCTTTTTTTGGGGGGGGGGGGGGTTTTTTTTTTTGGGGCCCCCCCCCCCTTTTTTCCCCCCCAGTGGGGGTTTCCCCCCTTTTTTTTTTTTTGGCCCCTTTTTTCCCCCCTTTTTTTTTTTGTTTTCCCCGGGTTTTTAAAATTTTTTTTCCCCCCCCCCGGGGGGGGTTTTTTTTTTTTTTCCCCCCCCCGGGGTTTTTTGGGTTTTCCCCCCCCTTTTTTTTTTTTTTTTCCCTTTTGGGGCCCCCCCCCTTTTTTTTTTTTGGGGGGGGTTTTGGGCCCCTTAAAAATTTTTCCCCCCTTTTTGGGGGTTTTTTAAAAAAAATTTTTTTGGGGTTTTTTTTTAAAAAAAAAAGGGGGGGGGCCCCCCCTTTTTTTTTTCCCCCCCCCCGGGGGGGGCCCCCTTTTTTTCTTTTTTTTCCCCCTTTTTTTGGGGGTTTTTTCCCCCCCCCCCCCCCCTTTTTTTTTTTTCCCCCCCCCTTTTTTTTTTTTTTTTTTTTTTTTTTTCCCCCTTTTCCTTTTTCCCCCGGGTTTTTTTTTTTTTGGGCCCTTGGGTTTTTTTTTTTTTCCCCCCCCGGGGGGCCCCCCCCCTTTTTTTTTTTTTTTTTTTTTTTTTGTTCCCCTTTTTTTAAGGGGGGGAAAATTTTTTTTTCCCCCCCCTTTTGGGGGTTTTCCCTTTTTTCCCCTTTTTTTCCCCCCTTTTTTAAAAAAAAATTTTTTTTTCCCCCCCCCCCCCTTTTTTTGGGGGGGTTTTTTGGGGGTTTTTTTTTTTCCCCCCCCCCCCCTTTTCCTTTTTTTTTCCCCCCCCCTTTTGGGGGTTTTTTGGGGGGGGTTTGGGGGCCCCCCTTTTTTCCCCCCGGGGGGGTTTTTGGGGGGTTTTTTTTTTGCCCTTTTTCCCCCCCCCCCCCCCCTTTTTTTTTTTTTGGGGCCCCCCCCCCCCTTTTTTTCCCCCCTTTTTTTATTTTCCCCCCTTTTTTTTTTTTCCCCCCCGGGGTTTTTTTTTTTTTTGGAAAATTTTGGGGGGGGCCCCCCCCCCCCTTTTTTTTTTTTTTTTTTGGGAAACCCCCCCCCCCCCCCTTTTTTTTTTTTTGGGGGGTTTTTTGGGGCCCCCCCCCCCCCCCCTTTTTTTTCCCCCCTTTTTTTGGGGGGGTTTTTCCCCCTTTTTTTTTTTTCCCCCCCCCCCCCTTTTTTTTTTTTTTTTTTTTGCCCTTTGGGGCCCCCCCCCCCGGGGCCCCCTTTTTTTCCCCCCCCCTTTTTTTCCCCCCCCTTTTTTTGGGGGCCCCCCCCCCCAAGGGGGGCCCCCCCCCTTTTTTTTTTTTTTTTCCCCCCCCCCTTTTCCCCCCCTTTTTTTTTTTTCCCCTTTTTGGGGGGGTTTTTTTTGGGGTTTTTTTTTTTCCCCCCCCCCTTTTTTTTTTTTTTTTTTTTTTTTTTTTCCCTTTTTTTTTTGGGGGGTTTTTCCCTTTTTTTCCCAATTTTTTTTTTTTTTCCCCCTTTTTTTTTTTGGGGGGGGTTTTTTTTTCCCCCCCCTTTTTCCCCCCCCCCGGGGGGGGGTTTTTTTTGGGTTTTTCCCCCCCCCCTTTTTTGGGGGGGGGGGGCCCCCCCGGGGGGCCCCCCCCCCCCGGGGGGGGGGCCCCCCCCCCTTTTTTTTTCCCCAAAAAAAGGGGGTTTTTTTCCCCCCCCCCCCCCCCCTTTTTTTGGGGGGTTTTTTTCCCTTTTGGGGGGGGCCCCCCCTTTTGGGGTTTTTTTTCCCCCCCCCCTTTTTTTTTTTTTTTTTTGGGTTTTTTTTTTTTTTCCCCCCCCCCCCTTTTTTTTTTTTTTTTTTTTTTTTTTTTTCCTTTTTTTTTCCCCCTTTTTTTTTTTTTCCCCTTTTTTTTCCTTTTTCCCCCCTTTTTTTTCCCCCCCCCCTTCCCCCTCTTTAAAATTTTTGGGGGGGCCCCCCCCCCCCGGGGGGTTTCCTTTTCCCGGGGCCCCCGGGGGGTTTTTTTTTTTTCCCCCTGGGCCCCTTTTTTTTTTTTTTTTTTTTTTTTTAAAGGGGGGGGTTTTTTTTTTTTTTTTTCCCCCCCCCTAAAAGGTTTTTTTTTTTTTTTTTGGGGGGGGGCCAAATTTTTTTTTTTTTCCCTTTAAATTTTTTTTTTTCCCCCCCCCCCCTTTTTTTTTGTTTTCCCCCCCCTTTTTCCCCTTTGGGGCCCCCCCCCCCTTTTTTTTTCCCCCCCCAAAATTTTTTTTTGGTTTTTTGGGCCCCCCCCCCCCCAAATTTTTGGGGCCCCTTTTTTTTTTTTTCCCCCCCTTTTTCCCCTTTTTTGGGTTTTTTTTTTTTTTTTCCCCCCCTTTTATTTTTTTAAAAAATTTTTTTTGGCCCCCCCTTTTTCCCGGGGGGGCCCCCCCCCCCCCCGGGGGGGGGGGGGGGGTTTTTTTTTTTTTTTTTTTCCCCCCCCTTTTCCCTGGTTTTTTAATTTTGGGTTTTTTTTTTTAAATTTTTTTCCCCCCTTTTTCCCCTTTTTTTTCCTTTTTTTTTTTTTTCCAATGGGTTTTTTTTTTTTTCCCTTTTTTTTTGGGTTTTTTCCCCCCCCCCTTTTTTTTTTTTTTTTTTTTTTGGGGCCCCCTTTTGGCCCCTTTTTTCCCCCCCTTTTTTTTTTTCCCCCCCCCCCGGGGGGGGGGGGGGGGGGGGGGGGGGGGGGGGGGGGGGGGGGGGGGGGGGGGGGGGGGGGGGGGGTTTGGGGGGGGGGGGGGTTTGGGGGGGGGGGGGGGGTTTTTTTGGGGGGGGGGGGGGGGGGGTTTTTTGGGGGGGGGGGGGGGGGGGGGGGGGGGGGGGGGTTTTTGGGGGGGGGGGGGGGGGGGGGGGGGGGGGGGGGGGGGGGGGGGGGGGGGGGGGGGGGGGGGGGGGGGGGGGGGGGGGGGGGGGGGGGGGGGGGGGGGGGGGGGGGGGGGGGGGGGGGGGGGGGGGGGGGGGGGGGGGGGGGGGGGGGGGGGGGGGGTTTTGGGGGGGGGGGGGGGGGGGGGGGGGGGGGGGGGGGGGGGGGGGGGGGGGGGGGGTTTTTTTTTTTTTTGGGCCCCCCCCAAAACCCCCCCCCCCCTTTTTTTTTTTTTTTTTTTTTCCCCCCCTTTTTTTTTTTTCCCCCCCCCGGGGGGGGGTTTTCCCCTTTTTTTTGGGGTTTTTTTTTTTGGGGGGCCCCCCCCCCGGGTTTTTTTCCCCCCCCCCAATTTTTTTTTTTTTTTTTTGGGGTTTTTTTTTTTCCCCGGGGTTTTTTTTGGTTTTTTTTTTTTTTTCCCCCCCCCCCCCCTTTTTTTCCCCTTTTTTCCCCCCCTTTTTTTTTTTTTTGGGCCCTTTTTTCCCCTTTTTGGGGCCCCCCCTTTTTTTAAAGGGGGGGCCCCCCCCAAAGGCCCCCCTTTTTTTTTTTTTGGGGGGGTTTTTTTTTGGGGTTTTTTTGGGGGGGTTTTTTTAAAATTTTGGGGTTTTTTTTTTTCCGGGCCCCCCCCCCCCTTTTCCCCCCCCCCTTTTCCCTTTCCCCCCCCCTTTTTGGGGGTGTCCCCTTTTTTTCCCCCTTTTGGGGGTTTTTTTTTTGGGGTTTTTTTTTTAAATTTTTGGGGTTTGGGTTTTTTTCCCCCCCCGGGGAGGGGGGGTTTTTTTTTTTTTTTTGGTTTCCCCCCCCTTTTTTCCCCCCCCCCCCCCCTTTTTTTTTTTTTTTTTTTAAAAATTTTTTTTTTTTCCCCCCCCCCCCCCCCCCCCCCCAAAAACCCCTTTGGGTTTTTCCCCCCCTTTTCCCCCGGTGGGCCCCCCCTTTTTTTTGTTCCCCCCCCCCGGGGTTTTTCCCTTTTTTTGGGGGGGCCCCCCCCCCCCTTTTTGGGTTTTTTTTTTTTTTTTTTGGGTTTTTTTTAAAACCCCCGGGGGGGCCCCCCCGGTTTTTTTTTTTTTTCCCCCCCTTTTTTTTTTTCCCCTTTTTTTCCCTTTTTTTCCCCCCCCCCCCCCCTTTTTTTTTTTTTTTTTTGGGGGGGCCCCCCCCCCTTTTTTTTTAAAAAATTTTTTTTCCCCCTTTTCCCCCCCCGGGGGGGGTTCCCCTTTTTTTTTTCCCCCCCCCTTTTTTTTTTTATTTTGGGTTTTTTTTTCCCGGGAATTTGGGTTTTTTTTTTTTTCTTTTTGGGGGGGACCGGGGGGGGGGGGTTTTTTTTTTTTTTTTTTTCCCCCCCCCTTTTTGGGGGGCCCCCCCCCCCCCTTTTTTTTTCCCCTTTTTTCCCTTTGGGGGGTTTCCCCCCCCCCCCCCAAATTTTTTTGGTTTTTGGGGGTTTTTTCCCCCCCGTTGGGTTTTTTTTTTGGGGGTTTTTTTTTTTTTGGGGGGGGGGGCCCCCCCTTTGGGGTTTTTCCCCCCCGCCTTTTTTTCCCCCCCCCCCCCTTTTTTTTTTTTTAAAAATTTTTTTCCCCTTTTTTAAATTTTCCCCCCCCTTTTTTTTTTCCCCTTTCCCCCCGGGGGGGTTTTTTCCCCCCCCCCCCTTAAAGGGGGTTTTTTTTTTTTTTTTTTCCCCCCTTTCCCCCCCCTTTTTTTTTTTTTTTTGGTTTCCCCCCCCAAAAAGGGGCCCCCCTTTTTTTTTTTTCCCCTTTCCTTTTTTTAAAAGGGGGGGGGTTTTTTCCCCCCCCCGGGGGGGTTTTTTTTTTTTAATTCCCCCCCAAAAACCCCCCCCCCTTTTTTTTTTTTTCCCCCCCCAAAAAGTTTTTTCCCCCGGGGCCCTTTTGGGCCCCTTTTAAAACTTTTCCCCCCTTTTTTTTTGGGGGCCCCCAAAAAGTTTTTTCCTTTCCCTTTAAAAAATTTTTTTCCCCCCGGGGGGGGGTTTTTTTTTTTGGGGTTTTTTTTTCCATTTGGGGTTTTTTTTTTTTCCCCCTTTTTTTTTGGGGGGGGCCCCCCCCTTTTGGTTTTTTTCCCCCTTTTTGCCCTTTCCCCCCTTTTTTTTTTCCCCCTTTTTTTCCCCCCCCCCCCCCCCCCCCCTTTTTTTTTTTTTGGGGGCCCCTTTTTTTTTTTGGTTTTCCCCCCTTTAAAAAAAATTTTGGGGGCCCCCCTTTTTTCCCCCCCCCCCCCCCTTTAAAAGGGGGGGGCCCCCCCCCCCCCTTTTTTTCCCCCTTTTTTGGGGGCCTTTTTTTTTTTTCCCCCCCCCCTTGGGGGTTTTTTCCCCCAAAATTTTTTTTTTGGGGGGGCCCCCCCCCTGGGGGTTTTTTTTCCCCCCTTTTTTTTTTTTTTTTGGTTTTCCCCCCTTTTTTTTTTTTGGGGGGGGTTTTTTTTTTTTTTCCCCCCCCCTTTTTTTAAAAAGGGGGGGCCCCCCCTTTTTTTTCCCCCTTTTTTAAAAATTTTTCCCTTTTTTTTCCCCCCGGGTGTTCCCTTGGGGGTTTTTTTGGGGTTTTTTTTTTTTTTTTTTTTAAAAAATTTTTCCCCCCCTTTTTTTTTTGGGGGGGTTTTTGGGGGGGGTTGGGGGGTTTTTTCCCCAAAAGGGGGGCCCCTTTTTTTTTTTTGGGGGGCCCCCCCTTTTTTTAAAAATTTTTTTTTTTTTTTTTCCCCCCCCCCGGGGGGTTTTTTTTTTTTTTGGGTTTTTTTTTTTCCCCCCCCCATTTTGGGCCCCCCTTTTTTTTGGGGGGGGGGGGCCCCCCTTTTAAAAAATTTTTTTTTTTTTTTCCCCCAAAAAAAAACCCCCCCCCCCCCCCCTTTTTTTTTCCCCCCCCGGGGGCCCCCTTTTTTTTTTTTTTTTTTTTACCCCCTTTTTTTTTTTTTTTTTTTTTGGGGGGTTTTTCCCCCCCGGGGTTTTTCCCCCTTGGGGGCCCTTTTTGGGGGTTTTTCCCCCCTTTTTTTCCCCCTTTTTCCCCCCCTTTTTTTTTTTTTCCCCCCCCCAAAGGGGGGGGCCCCTTTGGGTTTTTTTTTTTAAACCCCCGGGGGGGGGGGGGTTTTCCCCCCCTTTTTTTTGGGGGGGGGCCCCCCCCATTTTTTAAATTTTTTTTTTTTTTTTTTTTTTTCCCCCTTTTTTTTGGGGTTTCCCCCCCCCCCCAAGGGGGGGGGGCCCCCCTTTTTTTTTTTTCCCCCCCCCCCGGGAAAAACCGTTGGGGGCCCCCGGGTTTTTTTTTTCCCCGGGGGGGGGCCCCCTTTTTTTTTTGGGGGCCCCCCCCCTTTTTTTCCTTTTTTTTTTTGGGGCCCCCCCCCTTTTTTCCCCCGGGTTTTTTTTTCCCCCCCGGGCTTTTTTTCCCCCCCCGGGGGGGGGGAAAAAAGGGGGGTTTTTTTTTTTTTTCCCCCCCCTTTTTTTTTAACCCTTTTTTTTTGTTTCCCCCCCCCCAAAAAATTTTTTTTTTTTGGGGGTTTTCCCCTTTTTGGGGGGGGGGGTTTTTTTTTTTTTTCCCCCCCCGGGGGGGGGGGTTTTTTCCCCTTTTTTTTTCCCCCCCCCTTTTTTTTTCCCCCCCCCCCCCCGGGGGGTTTTTCCCCCCCCCCTTTTTTTTCCCCCCCCCCCCCCTTTTTTTTTTTTTTTGGCCCCCTTTTTCCCCCGGGGGGCCCCCCCCCTTTTTTTTTCCCCTTTTTTGGGGGGGGCCCCCCCCCTTTTTTTTTTCCCCCTTTTTTTTTTTTTTTGTTTTTCTTTTGGGGTTTTTTTCCCCCCCCCCCCCCCTTTTTTTCCCCCTTTTTTGGGGGCCCCTTTGAAATTTTGGGGGGGGGCCCTTTTTTTTTTGGTTTGGGGGCCCCCTTTTTTCCCGGTTTTTTCCCCCCCCTTTTTTTTTTTCCCCCCCCCCCCCCCCTTTTCCCCCCGGGGCCCCCTTTTTTTTTTTCCCCCCTTTTTTCCCAAAGGGGGGGTTTTTTTTTTTTTGGGGGGTTTTTTGGGGCCCCTTAGGACACCAAACACAAAACCACGGCAAAGAAAACAAAACAAAATTTGGGGGAAAAACAAAGGTCAAAAGGAAAAAAAGAAAAAGCCAAAAAACGGGAAAAAAAAAAAAAACGGCCCCAAAGGGAAAACCCAAAACCAATTTGGGGAAAAAACCCCTGGCAAAAAACAAAACACAATGGGAAAAAACACTGGCCCAAAAGGGGCACAAAGCCAATGGAACACTGGAAGGGGGAAAACCAAAAAAAACCGGGGACCAAAAGGGAACAAAACATTCAAAAATTTGAGGGCACAAAAAACCAATGGAAAAACATGGGCAAGGAAAAACCCAAGCCAAAAAAAGGGAAAAAACAGAAAAAGGGGGAAAAAAAAAAAAAGAAACCCTAAAGGGACCACCAGTGGCCCCTGAAGAACACCCAAGCACAATGGCCCCCCCAACTTCCCAAAAGGAACCAAAAAAAACCCCAAAAGAAACCCCACTGGCAGAAGGACCAAAGGAAAAAAAACAAACCCTGGGGCCCAAAAGGACACAAAAAATAAAAGAAAAACCCGGTTCAAAGGGGGGCACCCAAAACAAAAAGGAACATGGTCAAAAAAAGAAACCCAAAAAATTTTAAAAGGAACACGGCCGGGAAAAACAAAAAAAGCAAAGGGACACACGGGCCAAGCCCAAAAACCCCAAACCAAAAGGGAAAAAAAACCAAACCTGGCCCCAAGAAGGAACAAAAAAAGCAAAAAGGGGAAAAACACCAACCCGGGAAAAAAAAGACCACAAAGCCCCAAGGAAAACACTGCAAGAAAGGCAAAAACCCTGGGACAACCCAAATGGGGGCCCAATTGGGGACACAAAACAAAAAGGGTACACACTGGCCCCCAAGAACACAAAACACAAAATGGGACACCTGGTCCCCAAAGGGGAAAAACAAAACCCCAAAAGGGACCACACGGTTTCCCCAAAGAAAAAAAAACCACAGGGCCAAAAAGGAAAAACCCAAAAAAGGGGAAACAAGGAAAAAAAAACAAAAACAATGACACACTGGTTCAAGAGAAAAAACCCAAAAAATGGGACCAAACGGTAGAATACCAAAAGCCCAAAAGGAAAAAAACCGTGGGTCCCAAAAAAATGAAAAAACCCAAGCCAAAATGGGGCACATTCCCCAGAGGAAAAAAACCCCCAAAAGGGGACCACTGGGGTTTGGGACACAAAACACAAGGCCCCCAAAAATGGGTTAAGAAAAAAAACACCAATTGGGAAAAAACCAAAATGGTTCAAGATGCCCCCCCCAAAGCCCCAAAAAAAAGGGGGAAACCCCCACTGGTCCCAAGAGGAAAAAACAAGAAAAAAAAATTTTGGTAACACCCCCTTTTCCCTAGAGGGAAACACAAAGCACAAAAGGGGGAACAAAAAGGGGCCCCAAGAGAAAACCCCAAAACCCAAATAAAAGGGGACACCAAAAGGTTAAAAAAAGAACAACAGAAACACAATGGACAAACCCGGGTTAGAAAAACCCAAAGGCAAAAAAAAGAAAAAACTGGGTTCCCCCAAAGGGAAAAAAAAAAAAGGACCGCTTGCCCCCCCCAGGAACAAAAGCCCCAAAAAAAAGGTTTAAAAAACCCCTGGCCCCCAAAAGGACACAAAACACAATGGGACACACGGGGGCAAAGGGAAAAAAAGGCCCCAATGAACCAACCGGAAAGAAAACCCCCCAAAACCCAAGGGAACACAAATTGAAACCAAAAAGGACCAAAAAGCAAAGGGAAAAAACACTGGCAAGGGACACAAAAAAAAAGGTTAAAAACCAAAAAAATGGGTTTCCCCCAAAAAGGGGAAACAAAAAAAAAAATTGGAAAAACAAAAACTGGCAAAAAGAACAACAAAACACAATGGGAAACACTCCCCGGGAAAACAAAAGCAAATTAAAAAACTGGTTTCCCCAAAGGACAAAAGCAAAGGGGCCCCCATGGTCAAAAAAAAAAACCACCAAAGGCACAAAGGGGAACACACTGGTCAAAAAACCAAGGGAAAGGGCCCAAACTGGGTTTCCCCCCAAAAGAAACCACAAAACCCCAAGGAAAACATTTTTTTTCCCCAAAAGAAAAATTGGGGAAAAAAAAAAGGGCCAAAGAAAGGGGAACACCCGCCAAAAAGGAAACCAAAAAACCCCCAAAAGTTCCCCCGGGAAAAAGAAAACAAAAAAACAAGGGTAACACACGGGTCAAAGATACAAAAGCAAAAGGGTTACACACTGGTCAAGAGGACACAAACAAAGGGGAAAAACCCGGGTTTTAGAAAAAACCCCCAAAAAAAAACAAAGGACACCTGGTCAAGGGGAAAAAAAAAAAAAGGGGCACCTGGGTCCCCCAAAACACAAAGCAAATGGGGAAAACTGGTCAAGAGGACACAAAAACACCCAATGTCACACGGTCAAGGGGGAAAACCCAAAGAAAAAAAATGGGGAAAAAAAAAACGGGCAAGGAAAAAAAACAAAGCCCCTAAGCACACGTCCCCCCCAAAAGGACACAAACAAAGGGAAAACCCCTGGTTCAAGGGAAAAAACCCAAAAAACAAAATAAAAACTGCAAAGAAAAAACACAAAGGAAAAAAAACGGGGCAAGAAAGGAACACAAAGAAAAAAGAAAACCCCCTGGTCCCCCAAAAAGGACACAAAGCAAAAGGGGAAAAACCTGGGAAAAAAGGAAAAACACAAACCCCCCGGGGAAAAAAAATGGCAAGGGACACAAACCAAAAAAGGGGGAACACCTTTGGGCAAAGAAAACCAAACCCCCAACAATGGGGAACCAAAACAAACCCGGGAAAGGACAAAAAAACAAATGGACACACTGCCCCAAAACACAAAGCACAATGAAAACCCCTGGGGCAAGAGGACACAAAGCAAAAAATTGAAAACAAAGGCAAAAGGAAAAACCCCACAAAAGGGCACAAACAAAAAACTGGCAAGAGGACAAAAAAATGGGGACAAAAAAACAAAAAACGGGGCCCCAAAAAGGGGAACCAAAAAAACAATGGACCCCACTGGTCAAGAAAGGGCACCAAAGAAAATGGGACACACTGGTCAAAGGACACAAAGCACCAATGGGAACACAGTCTAGAAAAACACAAGGGAACCTGGTCAAGAGACGACAAAGCAATATGGACACACTGGTCTAAAGAGGACACAAAGCACAATGTAGCACACTGGTCAAGAGGACACAAAGCAGAAGGGTAACACCAAGTGTACAAACAAGGACACATGGCAAGAAAGCACAAAGACAGGCAAAGGACACAAGATCAATGGTACACAACTGGTCAAGAGGGACACAAAGCAACAATGGGATACAGACACTGGTACAAGAGGACACAAAGCACAATGGGAACAAACCAGTCAAGGGACACAAGCCCAAGGGAAACACGGCTAGAGGACACAAAGCCAATGGGACACCCTGGTCAAGAGGACAACAAAAGCACAATGGTGACACACTGGTCAAGAAGACACAAAGCTATAGAGGTACACACTGGCAAGAGGACACAAGCAAAGAGACAACTGTCAAGAGGACAAAACACATGAGAACCTTGGTTCAAGAGGAACACAAAGCATAGAGGTACACACTGGTCAAGATGCACAAAGCACATGGTGACACCCTGTCCAATGCGACAACCAAGCAACCAATCTGGTAAATGCCAAACACCTGGCCGGTCAATAGACACCGCCAAAGGACAACAAAAGAAAAAAATCAAAAGGACAAAATGGCAAAGGGGGACCAAGCCAAAGGACACACTGGTTCCCCCAAAAAAGGAAAACCCCCCCAAAGCCAAAAATGGGCAACAACTGGCAAGAAGAAAACAAACACAAGGGAAACCCCCCTGGCAAGAGGGGCACAAAGCACCAATGGAAACCACTGGCCCCCAAAGGAAAAAAAAAAACACAAATGGGCCCCCGGAAAAAAAAAGAAAAAAAAAAAAAGAAAGGACAAAAAAATCCCCCAAAAGAAAAAGGGAAAAAACCCAAAACAATGAAACAACTGGCAAAGGGGCACCCAAAAACCCAAAAAAAAGGGAAAAAACTGGCCCCAAAAAGGGGGAAAAAAAAAACCCCGGAAAGGACAATTTCCCCGGCCAAAATTAAAAAGGAAAAAAAAAGGGGGAAAAAAAAAAAAAAAAATTTCCCCCCAAAAAAAAAAAAAAAACCCGGGGAAAAAAAAAAATGGGCCCCCCCCCAAAAAAAAAAGCACAATGGCCCAAATGGCAAAAAGGAAAAAAGGGGAAAAAAAAAGGGGAAAACCCCCCGGAAAAAAAAAAAAAAAAAAAGGAAAATTTAAAAGGGGGGGGGAAAAAAAAAACCCAAAAAAAAAAAAAAAGGGGAAAAAAACCCCCCCCCCCCCCCAACCCCCCCCCCCCCCCCCCCCCCCCCAAAACCCCCCCTTCCCCCTTTTTAAAAACCCCCCCCCCCCCCCCCCCCCCTTTTTTCCCCCCCCCCCCTTTTTCCCCTTTTAATTTTCCCCCCCCCCCCCCCCCCCCCCCCCCCCCCCCCCTTTTTTCCCCCCCCCCCCAAAAAAACCCCCTTTTTTTCCCCCCCCCCCCCCCCCCTTTTTCCCCCCCCCCCCCCCCCCTTTCCCCAAAATTTCCCCCCCTTCCCCCCCCCTTTCCCCCCCCCCCCCCCCCCCTTCCCCCCAACCCCCCTTCCCCCCCCCCCCCCCCAAAACCCCCCCCCCCCCCCCCCCCCCCCCCCCCCCTCCCCCCCCCCCCCCCCCCCAAAAAACCCCCCCTTTCCCCCCCCCCCTTTCCCCCCAACCCCCCCTTTTTAAAAAAAACCCCCCCCCCCCCCCCCCCCCCTTTTAACCCCCCCCCCCCCCTTTTCCCCCC
>JAMYXO010001097.1:0-33435 GCA_033310375.1 Conus canariensis
GGGCAAAAAAAATTTTGGGAAAGTACTTCGGTGTAGCTCAAGGGAAAAAATCATGATTTTATAGCGTCATTTTGAAAAAAAGCAGAGGGTTTTGGGACGTTCAATGTGCGCCCCGTCAATCCCGGGGGGGGGGTGATACTCGGGCTTCATTTTGAAAAACCCTTTTTTTGTTAGACCCCTTGTTCGTTTGCCCTCCGGGTCGGGCATCCTTTTTTTTACGTTTTGCTTTTGCCAAAGCTTTTCGTTGTTACAATAAAAGGGACAGAAATTTTTCTGAACATTTTCTTTTTTCAAATACTACGGGGGTTTTCCTCTTGTTTTGTGTCCCTTTCCCTACCCCCCTCCCCCCCCGCCTTACCCTGGGTAAATTTTCCCGTTTGGATTAAATAACCAATACAGGGTTTTGTTTTTTTTTTTTTATTTCTTAGTGGGGAAACTAAAGGACAAAACCGGCCATCGCTTATTGCCCTTTCATTTTTTCTCAAGATAATGTGATGGCTTAAAATGAAAAGTGATTATATGTTTGCTCGGGTGATCGTGTTTATGGGAATCGTGGTGTGTGTTGTGTGGTGTGTGTGTGTGTGTTTTGGTGTGTGTGTTTGTGTGGTGTGTGTGGCTGTGTCTGTGTGCCCTGGTTTTCTTTTCAGTACTGGGAAATCTTGAAATTTTTTCTGTTTGGAAATTTCGGGGGTTTTAAAGACGGTTACGTGGAAGAATTTTAAAAAATTGTTTTTTAAAATGAAAAACCGACAACACGACAAGGCAAAAAGAAGAAAAAAATTTGGGTTTTGGGATGACGACGACATGATGATGATGATCCCCCGACGACGACACACGACGACGACGAACGACCGAAAATTGATATGATGTTTATAAATTTGGGGTTGATGATGAGATGGTGATAAATGACGATGATGATAAATAACGACGCCCAAACCCCGACGACGCACGACGACGACGACACGCCCGATAAAGATGATGATGAGGGAGGGATGAGGGGAGGAGGGGAGGAGGGGAAAGGAGGAGGGGGAAATAAAAGTATATGATATTTTAAGTTATGTGGGCACAGCAACTAAAAACACAGTAGCAAGCTGTCCCCCTTTGTGTAAGATAAAAGCACGTAAAACAATAATTAAAAGATTTTAAATTAAAAAAATGGGTTTCGTTTAATAGATCGGGTTGTTTAAAAATGAAAAAAAAAAACAAACACACCAATCCCGATCATTGTCGATCCAGTCTCTCTGAATTGAATCTGGTTGCTGCATGCCCGGAAAAAAAAAGGAAAATTTAATAAAAAAACCCTTTTTAAAAATTTTGGAAAAAAAAATTTATAAAACTTTTTTCAATACATTGGCCCATTGGTGCCCCTTGATTGTTTAGTTTCTTTTGTACTTTATTTTTTTTCCCTTTTTATTTATCTATGGACACCAAAATATTTTAAAAAGACAAAATTCCTTCTTCCTCTTTTTGGGGTTTGCTCCTTAAATTTGACTGTGCCTGACGGGGGGTAGTACATTTCGTGTGTGCGTGCGTGCGTGCGTCTGTGCGTGTGGTGGGGTGTGTGTGTGTGTGGTGTTGTGTGTGTGTTTTGGGGTGTGTTGTGCCCTGTGTCTGTGCGCCCGCGCCCGCGCGCGCGCGTGTGTGTGTGTGTGTAAAACCCTTTTTATTTATCTTGTCCAATTTTTTAAAAAATTGTTCTCTGGGGTAAAAAGGGGAAAGTTTGGGGAAATTTTTTTCGTTTTGTGTGGGGGTGTGGTGTGGTGTGTGTTGTGTGTGTGGGGTGGGGTGTGTGTGTTTTTTTGCGTATGCGTGTGTGGTGTGTGTGTTTTGTTGTGTGTGGGGTGGTGTGGTGTGTGTGTGTGAGTGAAGCTTTAGTAATCTTGCCCAAAATTTTTTAAAAATGTTCTTTTGGGGCAAAAAAAAGGTGAGCTGAGAAATGTGTACGTGTGGTGTGTGTGTGTGGGGTGTGTGGGGTTGAGGGATGTGTGTGTGTGTGTGTGTGTGCGCGCGCGCGCGCTTTGTGCGTGCGATTATTTCTCTCTCCCCTCTCTCTTTTCTCCTCTTCAACAGACACACAGACACACACACACACACACCACACACCACACAACACACACAACACCACACACAAAACCACCGCACAAAACTTTTGCAAAATTAAAATTGATTAATTCCGTGGAGAATAAAAGGGTTTTAAAAAAAAAAAATAGGCAAAAAAAAATTAAAGAGATGATTTAAAAGCGTCAAAATTATTTCTACATCTGAATGGTTCGAACATTTGAGGGGCTTGCTAGAAAAAATTTTGGGACCCCCAAAATATAAGAGATCATAAAAAAACGAAAAATGAAGTTTATTAATGTTCTTTTAACAAAGAAATTTTAGGGAAAAAGAGTCGCTCCCCAAGTAAAAAAAATAAAAAAATGGAAAATTCTGCAGGCCCTGAGGGGTCTAATTGGTAAAAAATTTTAAAGGTTTTTCGGGCCGGTCCGTCTTCAATTTCTTGGTAAAGCTTTTTTGACTTTCTCTTTAAAATTTTGGCATTTACCCAGACACCGGGAAAGAATCCCAAATTTCTAACCTTTTAAAGGGAAGGGGGACGGTAACAATGTAATTTATTTTTAAAGGTATTTCTTAAAGTAATATTCGTACCAAATTTTACATTCTGTTTTTAAATTGGGAAAGATTGCCGAATTGAAAGTAGAACAATGAAAAACGGGGAGAACATCAGACGGGGTTCAAAAAGAGGCGATTCCACAACGATCATATAATTACTTTGCTTGCTGCTGTTCAGAAAAAATTTTGGGGAAAATAATAAAAATTTTTTATTTGCCTTTGCTGATTTTGGGAAAAGGTTTTAGATTCCCTTTTCTCAAAAAATTTTGGGGCCTTTTTTTCTTAAAAAATAAAAAGGTAAAATGTATTAGGATAAAGATTATGTATTATAAAGGTAAAAGCAAAACTACGACCAGGCGCAAAATAATGGGAAATTTTGTCATGTGCACAATTATAGCCCCAAGCAGGGAGAGTCTGTAGTCTGATTTTTTTCCCCCCTATATTTTAAATTTATTAGCCTTGGAATAAGGGCCGACACGGAGAAAATTTTTGGGCCCTTTTTTAAAAGTGTTTCCGGGCTTTTTGCTGATGACATTATTTTGCAAACGTATCAGGGGTTGGCCCCTCCAAGACAAACAAAAGAATTTGTATTTTGCAACAAGGAGACAAGAATTAAATTTTTTGAAATAAAAGACCAATTTTTTTCGTTTTTTTCTTTAAAAGGGAAAAATTTAGGCCCGAAATAAAAAAATGGACCTACGGAGGTGAGAAAATTTAGATGGGGTTAAGGGCCAAAGAATACCTTGGTATCTTTTTTAAAAAACCCTAACTTATTTTTGGGGTTTTTGGGTTTTCCCCCAATTAATAGTCAACATGGCGAAAAAGGGGGGTAAACCCAGTTTTCTTAATATTTGGCCCTTTTTGGTGTAACTGTTCATTGTTTTTAAAAAAATTTGTTTTGAGTCACAGTGCGGGCCCAATTTTACAATATGGGGGGCAGAAGGATGGGTTTTGACAAAGGTCCTGTTTTTCCAGTCCCTTTTGGTATTATTTTAAAAACCAAACTTATTTTTGATTTTGCATGTCAAAACAGTCAACAGCGAGAAAATGACACCCAACGATATTCTTAATCTTTTGTACAATTTCCCGTTAAATTTGTCTTTGAAAATCATTTGTTTTCACGGGTGCACCCATTTTTTAAAATATGGAGAGAATTTTTTGGGTTTTGAAAAAGGGTTTCCTTTAAATTGAAAGATTTTCACCGGTATGCGTTTGAAGCGTTTTTTTTTTAATATAGACGTAGAACGCCTCAAAAAATTTGGGGTTTTGGGGAATTTTGGGAAAGGGATGCCAATTGGTTCAATTTCTGTTTTGAAATGTATGAAATTCTGGTTCAATTTAAAACAAAAATTGAAAAACGGCAAAATTTCCCTTTTAAAAAGGTTTAAACAGATTGCTTTTTTAATTTTTAAGTTTAATAACGGAAAAGAGGAAAAGGGCCCCTTAATGTTTGGGGAGTTTTTTAAATTTTCATAGGGATTTTGGTTTTGTTTGGGTTTAACCAAGGTTTCAAAATGTCTGAAACCCTTTTAAACAGGGATTTTTGATTGCAAGAGCCCTGGCACACCATGTTTTATAAGTTTTAAAATTTAATTTTACTTTTTCAAATCGACACATAGGGTTAGAATCTTGATTTAGGAAAAAACGAATAAAATTTATAAAATTGTGCACTGACAAAATTTAGTTTTGGGCCTTTTTTTCTGACACCCTTTTGCGATCCCCTCGCAAATTGTAATATTGTTGAAAATGAACTGACCGGGCCCAAACTGTGTAATAAGCGAGAAAAAGATGAAAAAACAAAATTTTTTGGTTTTGGGTTGCCTGCTTATAACGATCCCAGAAAAGAAAAACTCAATCCAAATTTTTTCACCGAACTAAAGTAAAATTTAAACTAATTTCTTACTATTTACAAGGAATGGAACACATTTTTGAATTTAACCCTGTATTTTTTATGAAGCAAAAAAGGGGAATTCAGACAGTAATGCCTTGGGTGAACTCCTGCTGTTTGTTAAACCCTTTTCTACACTTTTTCTTTATTTCTTTTCTTACGGGATTAGGAAATTGTATGGGGCAATTTTTCAAAAAACCCCCTTTAGTAAGGGGGCTTTTTGGGTTAATCTGAATAAAAAAATTCGTATTCGTTTTTGTATTCTCTCTTCTTGTGCGTGCGTGGGGTTTCGGGGCGCGCGCCGCGCGCGCGCGCGGGGTTTTGTTGTGTGTTTTGTGGTGTTTTTGGGGAGCGCGCGGGGCGCGTGGGGTGCGGTGTGTGAAGCCTTAAGTTATCTTTTTCAGTTCTTTAAATTGATTTTCTAAAAAGAAGAAAAAAGGGTGAATTTAGGAAAAAAACGTGGGGGGAGGGGGGGGGGGGGACGAGCCCTTTCACGCGCGTGCGTGCAAGCGTTAAAGGGGCATTTTTCTCTTTTTCCTTTTTCTCTTCTCCTTTTCTCTGAAAGGCGTCCCTGCGTGGTGTGGTGTGTGTGTGTGTGTGTGTGGGGTGTGTGTGTGTGTGTGTGTTGTGTGTGTGTGCGCGCGGACACACACTTTCACACACCACACCACCATGGGGTGCCGCGCGCGCATGGGTGTTGGGGGTGGGGTGTATGTTTGTGTGTGTGTGTGTGCGTGTTTGCAAAGCGGGGCATTGGTTTTGGGGTGTGGGTGTGTGTGTGTGTGTTTGTGTGTGTGTGGGGTGTGTGCGCGCGGCGGGGGTGTGTGCGGGGTGAGTGTGCGTGGTGGGGCCCTGCTTGCGGAGCTTTCTCGGGTGTGTGTGTGTGTGTGTTTTGGGGTGGTTTTGTGTGTGTGTGTGTGTGTGTAGACGAAGAGCTAAGTTTGGGGCAGGGGGGTTTTGAGGGAGTGTGCTGGCGGTGTTTTTGGCAGTGGCAAATTTCAGTTAAATTTGGTTTTATTTTTAAGTGATGGCGGTTTTGGCTTTTTTTTTTTTTTTCTCCCCCTGTTTAGTAGAATCCTTGTGTGTGACATTTTTTTAAGCTGCCTTCACTTTTTGTACTCCCCGTTCTTAAAGAAAAGGGAGTATTTAAAAATGGGAACGAAAAAAATGCCTCTGTGTGTTGTTGTTTGTGTTTTGTGTGTGTGTGTGTGTGTGGTTTGGTTTCCGTCCCCCGTGGTCAAAATGTGTTCCACTCCTTAGACAAAAATAAATGGGCCGATCTTTCCCGAAATTT
Source organism: Conus canariensis (assembly GCA_033310375.1). Lineage (NCBI taxonomy): Eukaryota > Metazoa > Mollusca > Gastropoda > Neogastropoda > Conidae > Conus > Conus canariensis. Next base: position 5,796 of record JAMYXO010001097.1, read on the forward strand.
TTAGGTGTGTTCATTATGGGTCAAAAGGGGATGCCCCTTTTAATTTTTTTAAAACCCTTTTAGCCGTTCTAAAAGGGCCCTAACGGCCCATAACGGTTTTTTCTTCTTTATGGGGAAAATCTCTAAAGTACTTTGGGCCCAAATTTTGAAATTTTGGGAGGCTTTTTCTTTTGGGGGCCCGGATTGGGGCCCCATGTTTTTTTTTTAAACCCTTTAAAGCCGGGTTTCTTAAAAGGAAAGACGGCCCATAACGGTTTTTTTTTCTTTATGGAATATCTCAGAAAGCACTTGGCCCCATCTTTCTGAAAATTTGTTTGAAATGTTTTTTATGGGGACGGAAAGATGCCCCCATGGGGTTTTTTTTTAAACCCTTTTTATCCGTTTTCTAACGGCTATAAAAGGCCCATAATTTGGTTTTTTTTTTTTTTATAGAAAATCTTAAGAAAGTAATTTTGGGCCCTTTTTTCTTTAAAAATTTTTTGTATTTTCATTTGGGTTTACGGATGATGCCCGATGTTTTGGGTTTTAACCGTTTTAAACCGTTTTCTTTAAACCGTTACTAAAGGCAAAAAGGTTTTCCCTTTATATGGGGAAATCTCGGACAGTTCTTGGCCGAACTTTCCCGAAAATTTTTAAGAAAAATTCATTATTTGGTCACGGATCATGCCCGATGTGTTTTCTTTTCCGTTATTGTGGTTAACTAAACCCGGTATAACGGCCCTAAAAAATTTTTTTCCCTTTTTTAAGGATATTCAGAAAAAATGCTCCCGGGCCCATTTTCTGAAAATTTTTAAGTATGGTTTATCATGGGTACGGAAAGATGCCCGATGTTTTATTTTTTTCCCTTTTTAAACCTTTTCTAACGGGTATAAAAGGCCCATAGCGGGGTTTTTTTTCTTAATGGAATATCTCAGGAAAATTCTTGACCGATCTTTCTGATAATTTGTATTTATGTTTTTATGGGGCACGGTAATGCCCGGGTGTTTTTTTTTTAAACCCTTATTCCTTTTCTCGTTACTCGTCTAAAAAGCCCATAAAGGTTTTTTCTTCTTCTGGTTTATTCAGAAAAATATTTGGCCCATCTTTCTGAAAAATTTTTAGGGATGTTCAATTTTGGGTCACGGAAAAAAAGCCCATGTTTTTTGTACCGTTATACCGTTACTAAAGGCCCAAACGGCCCAAAACGGTTTTTTCCCCTTTATTGGGAATATCTCAGAATGACTTGGCTGATTCCCCTTTTGATAATTTGTAGGTATCTTCAAATTTTGGGTTTTCTGATGATGCCCCGGTTTTTTTATTTTTTCCCTTATAAACCGTTACTAACGGGTATAAAAAGGCCCCCAAAAAGGTTTTTTCTTTCCCTTTTGGGGAATTAAACTTTAGAAAGTACTCGGGCCCATCTTTTTGAAAATTTGTTGGGATGTTTTTATTTTGGGTCAAAAGATGATGCCGATGTTTACCAGGGAAAAGCCGTTTCTAACGGCAAACGGCCCCCAAAAAAGGTTTTTTTCCCCTTTAAAGGAATATCTCACGCGTATTCAAGGGTAAAAAAAGGGGGTTGTTTATATGCTTTGCATCTTTTTTTGGGTTTTCTTTTGGTCCTGATGGCGTGTGATGGATTTTTCCCCCGATATACGTTTTGTAAGTATTAGTGTGGATTTCGTCCTGCGGGCGTGACATTTTTGCACGTTTTTCTGGCCTTTTTGAGAGTCTGTGGGCGGCCCAACGAAAGGGGTGGTGGTTTGGGGGGTTGGTTTTTTTGGGGGTGTTTTTTGTGTGTGGTTTTTTGTTTGGTTTTGGAGGGGTGTGGGGTTTGTGTGTGCGGGGCGCCGCGCGCGCGTGCGGGGCAAAGAAATGCATGTGTGGTTTCGTACGCGCGCAAGGTCCTTTTGTGGTGTGTGTGGTGTGTGTTTGGTGTGGGGTTTTGTGTGGTGTGGGGGAGGAAGAGAGAAGGTAGTAGTTGGGTGGTGGTGTTGTAGTATGTGCGAGCGCCCCATATGTATTTTGTGTGGGGTGTGTTGTGTGTGTTTGTGTTGTGGGTTTTGTTTTGTGTTTTGTGTTTTGTGTGTGTGCCTGTGTATGTGTGGGGGTTTTTGTGTGAGAGGAGAGAGAAGAGAGAGGGGAGAGAGAGAGCGAGAGAGAGAGTCTGGTGTGTGTGGTTGGGGCGTGTTTGTGTGTGCGGTTTGTTTTGGTTTTGGTGTTTTTGTGTTTTTGTGTGTGTGTGTGTGGTGTGTGGTGAGGGAGTGTTAGTGTTTTTTGGGGTTTGAAAGTATATGTGGGGTGTGTTTTTGGGGGGTGTGGTGGGGGCGATGTGTGTGTGGTGTGTGTGTGTGTGTGTGTGTGTGTGTTTTTGGTGTGTGTGTGTTGTGGGGTGTTACCCCGTGGGGCGCGGCCCTGGGTGTGCATGCGTGTGTGTTGTTTGGTGTGGTTTCGCGTGGTTTTTGCACAAGATTATACCGGGGTGGTGTGGTATTGTATTGTACTTTTAAAAAATTTCAAAGGGTTTAAAAAACCCACAGCCCAAAGGCCGCAGGAGGAGTGAAAATTCCCGAGGTTTTAACCCTGTCCCGGGGCCTGGGTGGGTGGGGAAAACGGGGGGCCCATCTTTCCTTCTGCCGCCTTATAAATTTTCCCCGATGGGAAAAGGGTTTCCAAGCCCCAAAAAACCGAAACCCCCAAAGTGGTTCGAACTCACTCAAAAGTTTTGCGAACACTCCCGGGCCCCTTTGGGGTTTGGCCCTTTTTTGTATCTACTGACTATGATTTTTCTGCATTGGGACTGTTTTGTTTCCCGGGGTGATTTTGTCCCCTCGCGGTCAATGGGCTGTAAGCAACAAAATTTGATTTTTATTTTAATTTTATTTTACTGTATTTTGCTATATGTAATACTGCACTAAATTTTTTTGAAAAAGTCGAAAAAAGAAATTTGAAGGAAGGGGCCCCATATTTTTCATCCAAAAAATAAGATGTTGGCTAACCCCAAACTGCTAATTTTCCCCAGGAGGGTATGTTAAGGGAAATGTTTATACAAGTACGGGGTGCATTGAACGCTGTAAAAAGTGTTTTACAAACCCTGAGCAGATTTTGCTGAAAAAAAGTGGGGCCCTTGGGCCCCTCATTCCCTTTACGTTTTTGGGTTTTTTTTTCCCATCCGGTTTTTTTTGAAAATGGCTTTGGGCGATGTGAATCATTTTTTTTTTGATTAGGGGAACAGATAAAACATATTGAGGGGTATTGTCCAAATGACAGGGGGGTTTAGGGGGGTTTTGGGCGGAAACCCGGGAAATGGGCCCAAAAATGATTTCAATGTTCCCCCCCGTTTAGCTTTTTGTTGGCTGCCTTTAATGGGATTGTAACCTTTTATCAAACTTTTTTCGTTTCTCTATTTAACCTTTTCCCTTCGTATCATTTTTGGGTTTTTTCCTTAAAGCAGAGAAAAGACTGTGCCGGGGCACCTGCCATTCCGCTTTATTTTTTCCCCTCCCTCTTCCCCCTTATCTTCACCACCTCCCCTACCCCTGTCTCTCACCTCATTCCTTGCCCTTGTTCCCCCTTTCCCCGTGGGTGTTCTTCATCGCACCAACTTCATTTTTTATATATGGGGCACCATACTGAAAACAATTGTCCAATTCCTCCAGTTCTGTGAGTTCTGTGTCAACGCTTGGGCCTATGCATATATTTTCTCTGTCCTTTCTGCAATTTGTCAGTACATTTTTTCTCTGACCCCTTCCCTCAACATTTTAGAAAACTGAAGCTAGGGGATCTTGGTACATAGCTATACCCATCTTGTTCCTTGCATGATCACTGTATCTAAATGTTCAACATCTTGCGGTAACGTTTCATTTCTGTGGCTTGGATTTTTCTTTACGGGTCTGCTGCGAGGGTCCATGCCTTGAGGCCTCCAGGAAGATGGAATACACCAGTGCAGTGAGAAGTCTGATCTGTGTTCTGCGAGGGTCCATGCTTGAGGCCTACCGGAAGATGGAATACACAAGTGCAGTTGAGAAGTCTGATCATGTGTTTCATGGAGATGCGTTGTGCGTGCCCATTGTAGTCGGACGTACTAATTTTTTGTCTTCCTCTGAGCTTGAGAACATTTCAAGTTCGGATCCCTCATTGCCAGTGATGGATCCTAGGTAAATGAACTGTGAAACAGTTTCCCTGCTGTTCTCCATGTACAGTCATATAATGACGGTTGTGTCATGGCTTCTTCTCAAATAAGTGTTTTCGGCATTGATTCCGTATCATATTTTGTTAATTTCATCCAATCTTTTACCACGCTTCTTCACAACCTTCAAGGCCATTGATGCCATCTACACAAACGAAGGTTCGTGATGGTTCTTTCCCCCGGTGTAAACCCCGTGCTGACTTGATCTTCAAGCGCATCAGTCCAGGAATATGTTTCAAAGTATATGAGGTAGAAGGGGGCTGTGAGGAACTCCACTGGAGTATGGAACCACTCTCCAATAGTCCCCTTGTAGAGCACAGCACAAGCTGTGCAGCACAGTGGGCAGAAACTGTTGATTAGCTTTTGCCCGATATCAAAATTCTTCATTGTGGCCCATCGCATGTCTTGCCAGACTTTGTATAACACCTTTTTGGAGTCTATGAAGACGTGGTGAAACTCCCTCTGGTGTTGAAGATGGGTTTTTTTGGCAAGGAGATGTTGGTTGACGGTCTATTCGTGGTGTGTCAGCCTGCTTTCACAGTAACGGTATGCTGTGGCTGTAATCATTCAAATGATTTTAGCATTACTTCTCTGGCATGGATGTTTAAAATTTGGGAATAGTGTGATAGGTCTAATAGGGGGGTCGTAAATTTTTTTTCCCTTTGGAAAAAGGGAAAGGCGATAAAGGGATTGAGCCCAGGGGCCCCACCCCCTTTTGCGCCCGATTTTTTTGGGCAAAAGAATAAGGATATCAGTTTTTTCCTCCCGGCCATTTTAAAAATTGCCCGGCATTATCTCGATCCCTGGGGCTCCTTTTCGTTACCAAACTAAAGGTATTGTCGTTTTATGAAAAGGGGGTATGTCCCCCTTCCCGCGATGGTTATCCTCGTCCCCCAAATCCCCCTTTGGTGGGTGTAAAACTTTCAGTCTAAAGGGGAAAACTTTCCCACTGTCCACCACCCCGGGAACCCTTACTTTCATTCTTCTTCCTTCATTTTTCTGTGATGTCCCAGGAAGAGGGTTTTTGTCAAACAGTCATCCCCTCCTTTCGTTTTGTTTTTTGAGTGGGCGCTCTGGGGGCACGTTGTCTCATGTTTTTTGATTAATACTGGGCCGTACTTTCAGTAAAAACAGCAATCTGTTTCTTTTCCCTCCCAGGTAACCCACAAAAAACTAACTAAAACTAACTAAATAACATAATAATTAACAGGCAATTTAAAAAAACTGCCCAATGCAAATTAACGTACTAATTTAATCAACTAACAATAATTAAGGGGCTAGCTAACCCCTAACTAAGTAATTAAGTAAAAAACAACGAACGAACAAAACAAACCGAACGAGCGAGCGAGCGGGGCGAGTGACCGAGCAAAAGGGACGGACGGACGGACGGGGACGGACAAAAAGAACGAACGAACGGCCCGGACGGAGGGCCCGGACAACGAACAAGGGAGGGAGGGACGAACGAACAACGAACGAAAAAACAAACCAAACCCGGACGGACGGACTGACTAAAAAACTGACAAACTAAAAAACCCAAACCCAAACCCAAAGTAAAAACTAAACTAATTACCAACATAACAAACCCAACTGCCGGGCGACTGACGAAGACTGGGAGCAAACCCGGGCCCTGACGGGTGACAGAGAGAAATAAAATAGGCCCAATTCGGGGCTAAACCCACCTCCGAGCCCCAAACCCGGCGGAAGCCGGTTTCGCTTTCCCTTTCCCCCGGTTTTCCCCCAAATCCTTTTTTTATATTTCCCCTTAAAGAAACATTTTACAAACAAAACCAAAGTGTGGGATTACCTGTTTTTTTAACAAAAAAATTTAAAAAACTTTTGAATTTCCCATTTTTGTTTAAATCCTTCTTTTTTTCTTAAACGTTAAAATTAACTTAAATTTTCTTAAAATTCATCAAATGCTTTCTCGTCTTTCATGGGGGAAAAAAAACCACTGTCTTTAATTGCCCCTCTAAAGTTTTTTAAAACTAAAGTTTTTATTTTTACATAAAATCCAAAACATTTAAAACCCCAAACATGCCCTTCCACTGAAAGCCATTTTGAAAAAAGCGTTTTTTTTTTTGACTAATTTTTTTCTGCTGAACAATCATCTATAATAAATATTCTGATTTTCCTTCAAACTGTCAAAAGAAATGTTTTTTAAACCCAAACTCGTTTATTGCAAAGGCAACTAAAAAATTTGTCTCCATCTGTCCATATAAACCTTCGGGCGTGAAAAGCTTTTTTTTCCTTTTAAAAGGTGTTGGGAAAGAAAATTACAATATGATCAAAATTATAACAAAACTTTTTGTAATAGGTCGGGGACAAAAAATTTTTTTTCCCCACAACCATCTGTCCAAAAAACAATAACAATGAGGTTTTTTACATAAATTTTAAAACCCGGGGGCATTAAACACCAAAGCGTTTGTTTCCATATTTTTTAAAACAAATTTTAAATTTTTTAACACCATTTATTTTTTTTTATCATACTCCTGTCAAAACTTGTTCAGTATAAAAAACCCTAGGGGGGGCCCAAAATTGTAAGTTTAAACCCCATTCGGGTTCGGTAAAAATCTTTTTCTTTTTAAAAACTAAAAAATTTTTGGGGGTTTGCTTGTTTTTTAGGACCTTAATATCCTCGCCATTGTAAAAAAACAAACGACAGAAATTTTTAATTTTTTGGCCCAACGTCTAATTTTTTTGCCCCTAATAAAAAAATTCCTTCCAAAAGGGGTTGTCACTGACCCCCCACACCCCCATTTCTCGCCCCCATTTTTTAAGACAAAATTTTAAATAAAAATTGTGAACGTGTTTTCCTAATTTTTGGGGCGGGGAATAACTGAATTTTTTGTAAGGCTTTCTTTAAAACCGATTCTTTTCTGGGGAGGATGTACTGTTGTCCCCAAAGGGTTTTAAATTTTCGATCTTTTTTTCCGCTTTTTGTCCTCGGCATAAGACTTACATGTAAAGGGCCAAAGTTTTAATCCTTTTTCTAAAAATTTTTTGGGCGGTCAAAAAAAATGTAAAGGGGCTTAAGAATTAAAATTTTTTAATGCCCTTTTTCCCTAAAAAATGGTTCTAAGTCCCATTTGTTGTCATTTTTCAAAACTATTTTATTTTCCCTACTAAACCTGTTTTTTTTTGGGCTTCTAATGGCGTATTTTTTCTGGGTTTGGGAAACCCTTTTTGTTGCCCGTAAAAACCCTTTTTTGCGCTTAAAATTTAACCATTTTTTAGTGTACTCAAAACCATATAAATTGCCTATCTCCCCGGGTTTCTTTTAAAATCCTCAACGTCGCAAGGTTTTTTAATTCTAAAGTTACACCCCTCTCGGGCGCAAAAGTGACCCCCCGAATCGTCGGTCCACGTGACTTTTTTTAAAAAACAACGAAATTTTTTTATTTCTAAAAAAATGTGCAGGGCTTCACTTTTGACATTTTTTTCCTGTTTGGCCCCTTTAAATTTTTAAATATTAAATGATCTACCCCCCCCAAAAGGGAAAAATTTTTTAAACTGTAAATTAGGGAATCGTATAATTTCTTTAACCCGCAATATGCAGCTTCCCCCTGAGGGAAGGGCTCTTAAAAAGTTGGGGCCTTCCATCATATAAATTTTTAAATCATGTAAAGGCTCACCCAAATTTGTACATAGAGTAAGGGATATAAGGAAAAGATGAGCGGATATTCCCCCCTCAAAAGTATTTTTTGTCTGGTGAAAACTATAAATCTATAAAAGGGCATGAAAGCCATGTTTGGGCCTTTTTTGCAAAGCCTAATTTTTTAGCTAGTTTCCAACATCAAAAAGGTAACTTACCCCTTTTTCCTTAAATTTTTGAATGTCAACTTTTTTTTTCCCAAATTTTTGCATTTTTTAAATTTTGAGAAAAATTTTCGAATTTTACTCATTTTTCTTTTAGCGAGCAAAACCCGTAATAACCATGGGGGAGGGTTTAACTGGCAAATTTAAATTTCTCCACCAAGGTAAAATTTTAAAATACATTATTCCCTCTTGGATTGATTTTATATTAAACCTTTACGATTTTGTAAATTTTTTCATGGATGCGCCCCTTTTGGGGTTTCCCCGCAGTTATTATCAATAGCATTTTTTCAAAAACGAAGGGGACTGTCTTGAGTTGTTTTTTTTTACAAAACTTTTTTTAAAAAAAATTTTTAAAAAAAATGAGTGTTTTCAAATAACTAATTTGCAAAATTTTCCCTTTTTGGCCCCACTACAATCAAAAAAAAAAAAAAAAAATAAAACCCAACTGACACCCTCAAACTTTTTCTGGCTCGCCCTGACCCCCTTTTTTCAAGAAAAGGGTTTTATTACTTCCTTTGGACAATATCTTAACCCCCCTTTTAAAAAACGACTACCCCCCAAAGTTTTGGTTTTAAGCCCACCCCGATCATTTTTAATCAGAACCATTAAATTTTTGGTTTGTGTTTTGTGCATCAACTGGGTTTTGGAGTGTCGTATGCTGATCTTTTAAAATCCCCTTTAACCTTTGGTGTTTTTCAGGGGAAGATTTCATTTTTTATTAAAACCTTCAACGTATTTTATCTAAAAACCCCGCCCCATTCCCAAAATAAACAAAACGTTTAATCCATTCAAAAAAAATAGATTAAAAGGTTTGGGGGAAAGGTCTGAAACAAATTTTGATATTGCCCCCAAAACCCAGATTTTAGACAAAAGGGATTTTAAATCATGGTTTAGGCACCCTTTATTTTTGGGCCCCTTGCACAAAAGTAAAATTTGGGAATTGGAACCCCTCCTTTAACCCCATCTTTCTCTTCAGGCACAACTTTTTCACCTCGGGTCCATAGAGCAAGGGGCAAAAAAACACATGGAAAAACCATTTTTTTTGGGAAATATTTAAAAAAGTCTAACAAAAGGGGGAATAGAAAGAATAAACACTCTTTCCCGTACTTATGTTTGGTGTTTGCTGGGGTTCGCAAGCACAAACAGATCAAAACATTTTTTATCCTTCACTGGCTTTTGACGCCCAAAAAACAGTTTTTTAGCAAATTTTTAGAGGTTTTCTATTAATTCGCAATTAAATTTGCCTTCAAGTATTAAAATTTTACCAAAATGTTTTGCAATCCCTCAAGATCGAAAGTAGATTTTTTGGTTGGCACGGTTTTAATACATCCCACCCTTTTAAACCTCAACTTCAGATGGGAACAATAAAAAAATTTATAATAATGAAATCCTTGTGGCTGGTAAAAAGAAAGGGGGAAAAAACGACATAAATTCAAAGCCAGCAATAGCAATAAAAAAAAAACCCCCCAACCCCCCCCCCCCCCCAAAAACCCCCCCATTCAATCCTTTTTGGCCCCAAAGAAATAAGGACCATGAATAAAAAAAGAAAAGCCCTTGTTATTGGTTTAAAACTGCCCTGGGATTCCCTTTGGTCTTTATCTTACAAAAAAAAAAACCCCAAACAAATTAAGAAAACATAATTCCATAAGTGCTCCCATAAACCCCAACTACTTTACTTGCGGCGGGCCCAAAACCAGCTAACGTTTCCTCCTATTATACCGCAAAGAATCTATTGCCTTACGGGCTAATTTTTTTAAAAAACCCTTGCAAGGTGTTTCGAGTTTTTTTTTTTTACCCATATTTATCTAAACAAACGGGGGTTGGGGGGCCGGGTTTTGCACTGCTCCCCCACCACCACCGCCTGAAATACCAACACCAGTTATTTAAATTGCAAATCCAAAGGGCTTTTATAACATTTTGCAATGTGACGCCTTGCTCTTAAACAGTTTCAAAATTCTTCGGCTAGTTTTTGTGTCTTCTTATAAAATTCTTTGGAATTTTTCCCCTTTATTCTGCCACTTGAGTTCGAAATTGTTCTGGGTTAGAGACAGCACTTCAAAGTTTTTTGCTGTTTTTCTTGTTCAAGATCTTTTAGTCTTTGTGTTTTTTTCTTTTTTTAAAAAAAGGGTCCTAATTTTGTGTCATCGGCCTAAAACTTTTTTTCTTTTTCTTTTTTTAATATCTCACTAGTTCACCCAAATTTTTCCCAAAATTTGGGTTTTTTAAATTCCGCCCCCTGATGCTTTTAAAAACCCATTATCCCCTTATTTCCTAAATGGTGGGCGGGGGATCGTGCTTTAGTTTTTAATCTTTTTCCCTTCCCTTGAAAAATTTGGTTTTTCTATTTTTCGTCTCTGGGGGGGTTTAAATTTTTTTAAAAAGGGGTTTTTTGGTTTTTGGGTTTTACCTTGGGGGGAATTTCTTGTAGTGTGTTTTGAAGTTTAGAAATTTCCTCACTGTCTAATTTTCCCGGGGTTTTGGGAAATGCCAAGGCGATTTGATCGCCAAAACCTGACCCTTTTTGGTCAAATTTTAAAGTTTTTTGCTAAAAACTTTTAAAGGGGTTCGGTTTAGGGTAAAAGCTGAACAAGAGCCCTTTCCCTCTTTTTCCCACAAACAAAGGGTCATCTTTTGTTTCAAAATCATTAGGGTCCTATAAATTCGGAGGTTCCCTTGGGAAAAACTTTAAATAAAAATGATTTGACCTTACTTTCTTTTAAATTTCCCACGCCGCAATGTTTGTAATGGATTTTTTAAAAGGGCCCGTCATTTCACTCATGCTTCTCCGGGAACAAAAAAAACAAAATTTCTTCTCTGCCTTTTTTTTTAAAATAATTAACTTTTTTTTTGTTTTATAAAAAAAATGTCACAACCCATATTTTTTCGATTTTTGGACCCGCATAGAAGACTGAAAGAGCCCTTTTCCGTGAAGGGAAAAAAACAAATATTATTTTTTCCAAATATCCCATCTACTATTGTTTCCCAGATCAAATTTTTAAACTTTTTTAAATTTTTCCAACCAAGGAGCAGATAAGTATTTTTGGGGGGGATCTGCAGGGTTTATTTTTTAAAATAGAACTTGATTCCAACAAACGTAAACGGGACAGTTTTACAGAATCGGACGGGGCCCAATCGTTAAAAAAATTTTCTATAAAACAATTGGGGGGCAAAAAAAATATTTTTCAAAACAAACAAAATTTTTAATCTTTTGGGATCTATGGCTAACCGAAAAATAAAAGGGGCCGATTTTGCGTTTAAAGGGAAATCGAAAATAACGAAGCACTAAAACAAAAGAATGGGACGCCGAAGTTTGCTAAAAAACGGAACAAGTATAAAGGGGCTGAAAGTTATGCTTTTTGGAAATGGGGTTTTTCCTTTCCCCTTTGGGATTTTGAGTTGTTAAAAGCGCAATGCCCCCATACTTTCAAAGGAGCATTAAAAAAACAGTTGTCAATGAACTAATTTTTAAATTTGAAAAACAAACGTTTCATTAGATCGACAAACCCACTGTTTCCCCAAAACAGCATTTTCGCATTTTCGTTAAGTTACATTGTTGGGAAACCCTAATTTAGAAAGGGGGTTTGATTGGGGGCAAAAATTTACAGAAAAAATTTAGCAAATATTACGAAAAAGGGGGATTCTTTTTCATTAAAAATACCCTTTAAAAGCAGGGCAGACCAATATGGAACTTTGGGTTTTTTAAAGCGCTGCGGGGAAAAGATCCCTTTAAAGGAAATTTTATTGGGCTGTGGGAAGATAAGAACCTTTCCCAAAAAGACAAAGTAAAAAAAATTTTTTTAACCCCTAAAATAACTAAAGTACAATTTAAATTTGGGGGTACCCAAACCCAAAAGCCCAAACTACGGGCTTAAACCTTTTTCATCATTTTGATGAAATAAGAAAATTTGGGTTTGGGGGGCGGGAGGTTTTAGAAATCCAAAAAAAGTAGACCCTTGTGTTTAAAGATCTACACCTTCCCCGGGGGGTTAGAACTTGATGAAATTTAAAAACCCGAAATAGGGGGGTTTTATGGATAAACCAAAGGGGTCAACAGAAGATAATCATTTTGCAGGGGATGGGGGGAAAAGTTAAAGACGTAAAAAACCCTTAAAATTGATAAAGAAAAAAGAGTATAAACCACTTAAAAAATGTACATTTGTTTTTAATTTTATTTTGGGCCCCCCGGGTCTGAATTTTCAAGAAAACCCTTTTTAAAAAAGATATCCAAATACAAAATTTATTTTTTTTTTAAAAAAGCATGTCTGTTAGGGACTTACCAAAATGCCCAAGAAAGAGATGGGCTGCGCTGTAAAAACAAAAAAAACTTTCAGTTTAAAACCAACATTACCAAAGAAAAACAAAAACGAGGGGCAAAAACCTTTAAAAAATACAGAAAAAAACCAAAAACAAGGTATTCCTGTTTTTAAATTTTTTGTTACATATGTTAATACGGGGAGCTCGATCACGAGTGCCCCAATCAGCAGGAAAAAGGGTTTAGGTCTCTTAGCAACAGGCTAGGTGCCCCGGGCAAGTTTTCCCCTTCAAAAGGGGGTTTGTCTTAACCCCTTGGGCCTTTTGTGTTTCTTTTGGCTGTAAGTGTTTGTAAACAAAAAAATAAAAGCTAAACCTCCAAAAGCACCAGCTATGGTTCAACTAAATAACGGGGCAAAACTTAGTTCCTTCAAACTGCAAAAAAATTAAAGCACTTTTCTGACTCAAACATCCCCGGAAGGGAAAAAATTTAGGGGGCCAACAGGCTGATTTTGGGGCCCTAAAAAAAGAAAAAAAAAATTTTGATCTTCAAAAAAGGCGGGGGCAATTTTTTTCTCAAAAAACCAAAACACCGACCAGATAAAAAAGGAATTTTTAAAAAAAATTAAACGAACTTTAAAACCCTTTTTGTTCTAAAAAAGCTCCCCATTAACAACCCCAAAAGGGGCGGTTTTTTATTTAGTTTTATAGTCCAAGGGGCAAAAAAAGACCTTTTGATATTAAATTTTTGATTAACTTTTATTTTTTTAAATTTAAAAAAATATTTTGATTTAAAAAGAACTCAAAAATGGTTTAAAAATATTTAAGGTTCAAAAATTTGTTTGAAGCAATGTTTCGGGGAAGAGCGTTTGTAAAAAGTTTTAAAATGAGGTTTTTTTTTAAAAGGGTTATTGATCCAAACAAAGGTACGGGAAAAGCGTTGTACACGCTATTTCTCAATTTCCCAAGTAAACTAAAAAATTAAACCCTTCCGGGTTAAAAGGGAAAAAGGTTAGTTTTTTTAAATGGACTATATAACAAAAAAACGAAGAAAAAAATCAAAAAGTCTGGGTCCAACAAACACAGACTATTTTTTTTCCTCTAATACTTAACAAAAACCCGGGGGGGAAAAAAGATCAACTTTTTAAAAATTTTTTTAATGAAGCCCCCTGAAGAAAAGCTAAAAATAGAGGCTCGGGTTGGTCAGGGGGGTGAAGCCCTAGACATAAATTAAAAAGACAACAAGAAAGAGCCAATTTTTTAGGAAAGGCTTACATTCCACTGCCTCCAAAATTATTTTTGCAAAGAAAGCATTTTGAAAAATAAAAAATTCAGACGAAAAATGTTTTAGGTGGTGCGTTTTTGCTGGGCGGGGCATCACTTGCCAAAAAAAAAAAAGGGCAGAAGAGTATCAAACTATTTAAAAGGGGGCCCAAAATGACCCTTAACTTTAAACCGGCCCTTGTTTTTCCCTATGGCTTGTAGCCCAAAATTGACATTTGAAAAACAAAATCCCCAAAAAACTTTTTTAATGCCCTACACAGGGGGTCTGAAAAAAAACCAAACCCTTTCTCCCAAATTTAGAGTGTCAAAAAATCATCCAAACAATAGGCGAACCAACCGGGATCATTTTAATTTAACTCCTAATGGCAAAGCCTTAATGGGTTGCACACACTTTTAAAGGGGCAAAAAATGAGTAGATTACTAGGGCATACTACAAAACAACATAGAAAACCAAGAATTCTGTAAAAATTTTTTAAAAAGGGAATTCCCGTCCGTTCAACTGCGAGCGAAAAAGGTAAAACTTTTTTTTGCCCTTTTGACTGTGATACAGAACTAATTAGGGCCCCGAAAGGGCCCGAAAAATTTAGTTTTAAAACGGAAATTTTTGCAAAAAATTCCCCAAAATTTTTTGTTTACGGCAGACTTCGAATCACCTTTTTTTTCCTTTTTTAAGGGCCCAAAACCCCCCCTTTTTAAAACCTTCCCTAAAACAGTTTTAAATGAGAAAATCATAAAGATTTGCTCATTTGCCTTAAAATCATATGTTGGGGGTGGGGAGGGCCGCCCTTTTCAAAGCCAAAATTATACGGAGGCCCAAATGCGGGGAAAAATTATTTTTTTAAACGCATGCACAATTTGCGTAATGGCCTGTTCTAAATAATCTAAACTTATCTGAAATAATAATGACCTGAAACCAAAAACAGAAATGACCCCACCCACTCACTGTTGATTTGGGGGGGCGGTTTTTGGGTTTTGCCCCCCGCAGAGAACCAACAGAAAGGGAAAACCTGATCAAAAATTAGGGGGAAAGTTTAGGGGAGGCACACATAACAAATGAAATCTTCAACAAAATTTGAACCCAAAAGGACAGGGAACTTCTCCCCTATTTTCTTTACACTTGCGAGGTTACAAACTCTCAACCTTATAAGGGCAAGCAGTAACCCCGCCCTTCGGGTGCCCATGCATTGCACGGGTCATCAGAAAATACTTTGTTTTTTCACTTTTAAAAACATGTTTTTCTACGACTCAAAGGGCAACACATGAGGGGTTCATTAGATCACGGGGCAAATTTTCCTTTTAATCCTCCCCAAAATTAACAGAAGAATATTTTACCCAACTCGGGTTAGAAAGGGCTTTTTTTATTTTTATGAGAAACATAACCTTTTTTGGCAAAAGGTTTAAACAAAGAAAACACTTTCCGCCAAAGGGGGGCTTTCCCTTTTCTAGTCTCAGGGAAAAAACATCAGTGTTCTGTTTTATTCGATGCCAAGATGCGGGGGGCAAAAAAAGTTAGGGTGTAAAAAAAATGGGAAGGACATCATGATTCATTTTTTGTTTGGGCAATGTATGTTTGTTGGCGGCCCGCCCTTTAAACAATTTTGGGGAAGACGGCTCATGAAACTTAAAAAGCCTGGACCCGGGGAAATTACATTCTGCGCCGGGGAGGGGGCGGGAGCTTTTTCCCTTAAAATTTACAAAATACTTTTTTGATTTATTGTCTGACCTCCAATGTTTTAAAAATGATTAAAAAAAGGGGATTGCGGGGGGGAATTTCGTAGGGGCGTCGCACCTTTACTGAAAGCAAACAACAAAATATTTGGGACGACATGGGGGCCAAGAAAAAAGGGGTCAACAAATCCTTTGGTTTTTTAGAGGGCAAACAATCGTAGGGATGGGAAATTGGCGAAATCACTTTTTTTACGCAATTTTAAAATGGGGGCACGGGGACCCCAAAGACTTTTAAAAAATTTTTTAAAAAAGGGCAAACCTACTCTAAAAGGGTTGGGTTTTTCCGTAAAAGGGGGGTCTTTTTCTAAAAGTTTTTTTAAGAATACCTCAAAAAACTTCTTTGTTTTTAAACCATAATGACTATCCATTAGGGGCCAGAAAGTCTAAAAAGGGTTCCAATGACGGGAACCCCTAAACTTGTGCCTAATCTTCCGGACAAAAAAAAATTATGTTTTCCTTTACGGGGTTTTCTACAATTTTTTTTAAGACAGGGTTTGAAGTTGAAAACTGTTCATCGTTAATTGTTTTTGATCAAAACAGTTCGGGGAAACCATACAAAAATGAAGAACCTGACTCAGAACTAAATCCACAGACTTCAGAAAAAGACTTTTTCAATTTTATGAAAACAACTTTTTTGGGAAAAAGACTGGGGGAAAAACCCGGGCACAAGCGTAAAGATGTTAGATTGGTCACCAAAGAGAAAAGGGTTGGCAAATTAAAAGTTAAACTTAAAAACCCAAATTATTCGGGGCCCTTAAAAAGTTTTCTTTAATCAGTTTTGGCAAAATAAATGAAAAAAAAGAAAGTAAAAATTGGCAAACCCGTTTTTATTGGGTTTACTTTTTTAAAGGAGCTGCAAAGTTTTTGTTTTAGAATTTCTTTACGACTACTTTTAAAGCCCTTGTATCCTGAGCCCAAAGTATTTTACACAGAAAACAGTTTTCCTTTTTGTAATGGGACATCCCTACTAAAAGATATCTATAAGACAGGGATTAGAAGTAGCAAAAAGACAGGCTGGAGGGTACGACCATCTGATTACCCAAAGATTCGCCTTTGGGCATTCAACGTTAAACAAAAGGTTTTAGTAGAGGGAAGGAGAATTATCGGGAGGTGTGATAAAGGGATTTGTTTTTTGAAGCGAAAATGTACATCTTTAAAACCAAAAAAAAGTTGTAAAAAAAGGGGAAAAGGGGATATCTCGCAGTGTTGTGCTTTCAAAAATAATCACATGAAAATTTACAAAAAGCTTTTTTTGGGGCAATTTAAAATTTTTTCATCATGACAATTCCAAGCTGGCGATCTAATCACATGGATCAACACAACTGTTGTAAACAAAGAAGTCATTAAAAAAGAACAAACACAAAACGTGTGTTTGTTTAATCCAATTTTTCATAGGGCAATCGGGCATTGGAAATAGTATAATCTTTATGTTTTTCATGGATTTTCTTTTTGGTCAAGTTTTTATCAAAACTTCAACTTTTATAAATTAAATCCAGTATAGCCAAATCATTATTATTCTCATTCATTACGGCTAAATTTGTTTTAAAATTTTTTTTATCATTTCAAATTTTGTTTTTTCCATATCAAAATACAAATTTTAGGGTTGGGGTTAGTAAGCGATTGCCCGGGCTGTTTTAGCAAAAGAATTGTCAAGGGTTTTTAATTTATTTTTTTGATAAAAAATTTTTATAAGCAAAAATTTGGGAGGGAATTAAATTTTTTAAAAAACTCTTTTTTTTTTTTGAGCTTCCTTTTTTAAAAACTCAAATTTTTTGGGCCAAAATTTTAAAACTAAGCAACTGGAAGGGTTTGCCCTTTGGGGGGTTATTTTTGGGCAGTTTTTCCCTTCACAAAAGACTTCGGGGGGCTGGTCTTTTTGGGTTGTGTCAGTTCTTCGAAAATAATACAGGGGGGGGGATTCATTTTCAAAATTTTTTTTTATCCATAGGGATCAACACCCCCCAAACGGGATCTTTGGGGGCCCTTTAAATGCGATGTCCCCTTTTTTCTCCTTTTCCCGGCAATAAAGGTACCTTACTTTAAAAACCAAATGGTAATATTTGCTTAAATGAAACTCTCCTTCAACAACTTTTATTGTTTGTTTTCTAAATTGTTTGGGTACGGTTTTAGACCTTTAAATTCTTCAAATTTTTCTTTGCACGTAGAAAATGAGGGCAGTCTTCTAAACCCATTCTGTGTTCGAGAATTGTCAATCACTCTCCTTTTTATACTGGTTTGGAAATAAATCTTTCAGTTTTAAATGTTTGTTAAAAATTTTGAACCAAACCCTTGTGATCCGTGAACACCCGGAAGGGCCTTTTTTTTTAATGGTTAAAACTAAATTTTTAACAATAATTGAAATTTCTTGACCTTTAAATTCTTTTCCGTCATCGACTTGAATTCCAAACGAGGGTAAATTAAGGGTTTCCCCGTTGATTTTTTTAATCATTTTTTATAGCGACACCAAAAGGGGAAAAACACCCTTTTAGTTAATTGGGTTTTTCATCTTTGGGATCTTGAAGCTATGTCCAAAGACTTTTAAGTGCGTACTTTAAATCTTTTTCTCTAATCGAAAACCCTGGGGGAAAATAGAAGATCCATTTATGGGTGTCGTTTTGGGGGTTATATTCCCCAAAGTGTGGGCTCTGTATTTGTTTAGGGGGCTGGTTAAAAAAAATTTGGGGGAAAACGCTTGTTTAGATAACCCCTTTCCTTTTCTGTTTGTTCACTGACTTCCACTGCTTGGTTAAACTTTTAATTTTCGTTATTCCCTTCCAATATCCTTTTTTTCGAATAATAGATCTTTTTCATTTTTTTTATTTAGCCAATATTATGTGGGAACAAAATCACAACCCTTTAGGCCAAAGGCAATAAACAAATTTCTTGCATCTTTTTTTTTTCGGGTGGGGGATTAAAAAACGCTGAAATTTTGGGGGAGGGAATGTCCGGGGGCTTTCCTGTTACAAGAAAAATATTTTTTATTGCTTTATCAAAAATTTTAAAAGTGTAAGCTGGGAGTCCCTGTTCTTTCAGTTTATCGTTTTAAAAAAATCTAACGGGTCAATTCTTTTTGCTTTTTCATACCAGCTTGTGCCCGCGGCTATTCGGGCCCTAGCTTTTTTTATGTCTTTTTCTCTTTTGCCGGTTTTATCCCCATTTACTAAAAACTTTAAATTTCTTTTCCGGGTAAAACAAAAACGCATTAACCACCGGCCCGCCACCAATCATCATTACGAGTGAAGCCATTTTTTTAAAAAGTATTTTTTTAATTTTTCATATTTTTATACTGGGCTGGAATTTTTTCCTTGGGTTAACTAAAAAATCTTTTTACAAAGGGAAACTGTAATTTAAAAAGGGAAACCATTTTGGGGGGAGTCTTCAAAGTCTGTTTGGGCCCAAAACTGCTGGGTTTTATTTTTTAAAAAAAGTTTTTTTCCAACATTGTTATCCTACACTTAGGCCTCCAATAAACCCCCCAGAATGGTATAACAAGGGTTTTGGTTTAAAAGTTTTTTTCGGTGCTTTATTTTTTTAAAAAAATAAATTTAAAATTTATTCATTTAAAAAAAACAGAAAATGCGATTTATTTACCCTTTCCGGGAACCCTTTCAAATGTTTAAATATGACCAACTATTATGGGGCCCAAAAGGAAAGGGTGTATTCTTTGGCCGTGTGGAAAAAAAAAAACAGGGGCCCCCGGAAAAAATTCAGCATAGAAAAAGATACAACAATTCGCCACAAAACATTTAAAGTACACAATAGGGTTTTGGGAACGCAACTGGGGTTTAAGAATGGTTAAAAAGTGTTTGGCAAACGGTTCTTTGTTTTTTACACTAAACTAGGTTTTAGATTTTTCTCCCCTTTGATTTTTGAACAAGATTTTATGTAGATTTAACAAAGGGTCCCGTTTTTTAAAAAAAGTCCTTAGAGTCTCTTTGGATGGGGAACTATAATTACAGATTTGGAACATTTTTTTTATCCCCCATTTAATCATGGGGTTAATTACTTTTAATTTATATAGATTTTGGGTTTTTTTCAAAAAAGACCGGCCAGAAAATCAGGGAGAAAACCTTGATGGAGGGAAAGGGGACCAATAAAAAAGCCCCTCATCCTGGGGTGTTGCAGCAGGAAAAAAATTAGCAAGTGGAACAAACAAAAAAAAATTAATGTTGGGGAATCACAGAATAAAAACTCATAAGAAAACAAAACAACCCGCCCAAAAGCCCGCCCGTAAATACACAAGCGATTCAAAAACCAACAACAAACCCAAAATCGTCATGGTTAATTTTGGGTTAAAAGAGTTTTGGGAATTTTTTGGGGTCATTGCTGTTGGTGGGGTGTTATTGTTTTTTTAAAAACATATAAAGAAAGACAGGGAAAAACCCAAAACGGCCCAAAAAAAACACAGGGCCCCTAAAAAAAAAAACTGGGAAAAAAAAAAGAATTCCAGAACTCCAACAACAAAAGATCATTTTAACCATTTGATATGGGATAATATTTCAAGAACTTAATAAATAATTATAAAATGACTTGAATAAGAACTTGATAACACTTTTAAAAAGGAATTGATAAAAAAAAATTTAAAAAAGAACTTGTTAAAAAAACTTGGGTAAGGGAAAATTAATTTACGACTTGATAAAAACCTTTTTTAAAGGGCGACTTGATGACAACCCTTTTTAAAAACTTGGGAAAAAGGAAATTGAAAAGTACTTGGGAAAAAGAACTTGGGTTAAAAAACTTGATGAAAAGACTTGTTTTTGAACTTGATGTTGACTTGTGAAGAACTAAAAATTAAAAATTTAAAAAAAAAAATTGAATAAAGAACGTGATGCCGACTTGAATAAAAAAACGGGTGCCGACCTTTTTAATAAGAACCTAAAAAACAAATTAAATTTCCCATTTTTTTTTACAATTTTAAATTTTTACATTCTTTTCCGGGGAACAACTCCTCTTCAAATTCTGGGCCCTTTAAAGAGTACTAGGGCCCGAAATGTCTGGCCACGGCTTACCAATCCCCCAATCCGGGGCGAAGGGCCCCCCAGTTTCCGGGGTTCGGTTTTAAGGTTTCCCATAACCGGGTTTAAGGGGGGCGTTTTTCCTGGGGAGGCTGCCCCGCCCGGGCCCTTTTAAAATTTTGACGGCCCAAAACCCCCCCGCGGGCGGTTTCAAAGGGGTTTTACGTTTTATTTTTAAATTTAGGCGGCTAAATTTCCAAAAATAAACAAAACATTTTTTTTTTTACCTTCCCCGGCCCAAACACAAGCCTTTGATAGGGAACAGCGATTAGTAAAAAGTGACGGGCATTTCCCCCCCGCACTTGGTGGTTTAGGGAAATGAAAAACCAAACTGTCTTGTCTTTTCCACATTGGGTTTTGGGGTGTATTTCCCGTCAGGGGAAAACGTTTTTGGGCTTTAAAAAAATTTGGGGTGATTGATTTAAATTTCTCAAGATAGCATTTTTCAAAGAAAGAGGGAAATTTTACTATAGTCCTTCTTCAAAATACGGGTCCATATCCCTTAAATTGGGAGGGGCTACAAATAAGGGGTGCCCCCCGGGCCGACAAGAGCCGGCAGTTTTAGCCCGGGCTTTTCCCAATTGGGAGACGGGCGTGTTTTTTTCACAGAGGAACAGGGGGTTTTTTTTCAAAAAATGATCATGGTGTTTTTTTTACGGCTGTAAGGGGGGGAGTATCAAACAAAAAAAAAACAGGGCGGGGCCCAGTTCTTTACCTCCTAAAAACCAGAATTGCATTTTTTTGAAGGGTGGGAGAAAAAACAAACCCAAAAACCTTACCATCGATGAACTTTCAAAGGGACCTTAAAAAGGTATGGGGGGGAAATGGACTGCCTGGTGATCAAGAGGGGGCAAAAAAAAAAAAAACACTAACTCTGCCCCCCCTGCCAGTCCCCCAAAGCCCGGGAAAGAAAAAAAAAAAAGGCTTTTGGGAAGTTAAACAAATTTGGGGAAAATCTTTTTTAAAAAAGGTGGGGGGCCTGTGCTTGGGGGCAAAACTAGCCTTGCTGACTGTTTTCTATAAATACCGTTTTGCGGGGTTTAACCTCCTAGTTTTAACAGGGGAGCAAGAAAGGGGCTTTCGGTCTTTTACTAAAATAGCCCCTTCGCCAGCGAAAAATCCTAATTTTTGGGGAGTAAGCCAACAGGAAGTAATGGGTCTTGGAAAATAGGGCCCGACTTTTTAACATGAACGTTTGAAAATAGATATAGAGTTGGGAAGCCCCTTTTAACTGTGTCAAACGTGCATGCCCTTTAAAAGTTTGGTTTTAGTTTAAAAGTAGTTTAAAAAAAGGGAAAAAAGATGACTGCTCAGCAGAAAGAAAACATAGTTAGAAAAAAAATACTTTTTTCAAAAAATAAACTTTCAGGGGGAAGACATTCCCAGGATAAGGGGGTGGATTTTTTGTCAAAAAAATAACTCAGTTTTTTAAAAGACTTTTTGAGAACAAAATTAAAAAACGGGAGGGTTTTTTTTCACAAAGAAAGAACAGAACCCCATTTGATTAATGTATGAAAGAAAATGAAAGTTATTGAAAACGATCAAGAAAAACGAAGGATTAAGCAAAAACAAAAAGTCTCAAAAGTTTTTTTTTAAATTAGTGTTAAAAAAAAGGGTAATCCCACACATTATGGTATGTTTTTGTTAAAAAGGGTTTAAATATTTAAAAACTATAAAATAGGCAAATTCCTGGGGGAAAAGCCGGGGGAGCAGCAAACGAAAAAACCCCTTTAGCCGGGTTTTGGAAACTTTGGGGGGAGGTGGGGGGGTGAGGGGGGGGGGGGGGGGGGGGAAAGGGCCCATTTTAAATTTTCCCGACAAAAAAAAAACGTGTAACTGACTTTCCCAAGAGGGCTAACTTGGGTAACTAACTAGCTGACAATTAACTGGCTGACTAACCCAACCAACCCCAAACCCAAAAAAAAATAACCCACCTAACTAACCAACCAACCAACCAAACCAACCAACCAACTTTCTTATTAACTGGTTTTACAACCGGGCTGCAAATTGGGGGCCGGGGAAACTAGGGGGCACCTTTAAGGGTCAAGATTCCCGGCCAACAAATTTGGGGTTTAAAAGGGCAACCAGGGGATTTATGAGGGGGTGAGGGGTGTGATGTGTGTGTGTGGGTGTGTGTGTTTGTGGCGCGCGCGCGGGGTGTATGTTGTGTGTGGCGTGCATGTGGTGTGTGTGTGTGTTTTTGTGTTTTCGTGTGTGTTTGTGCCGCGGGGCGCGCTCGGCCCTGTTGTGTTGTTTTGCGCGCGCGCGCGGGGGGCGTGTGTGTGTGTGTGCGTGCGTCTTTTTCGAGGGGGTGGGGTGGGGCGCGCGCGTGTGTGGTATTGGGGTGTGTGATTTCGTGCGTGTGTGGTGCGGCGTGCGTGGGGGTTTTGGGGGGCCCTGTTGCACGCATTGCGCCGCACTCCGTACGGGGTTTTTTGTGTGTGTGTGTGTGTTTTTGTGTTGTGTGTGTGCGGGGCGTGCGTGGGGTGGGGTGCGTGCAAAAAGGGGGTGTGTGGGGTTGTGTGCTTCGGGGAGGGGTGCTGGTGGGGGTGCGGGGTGTGTTTGTGTGTGTGTGGGTGTGTGGTGTGGTGTGGTGGTGTGGTTGTGGGCGGGCGTGTATGTTTTGTGAGTGTGTGTGTGTGGGGTGTGTGTGTGGGGTGTGTGTTGGGTTTTTTTGGTTGTTGGTACTTTTACTGGGTTTGGGGAAACCATTCATCTGTCTGTCTGTCTGTCTTCGGGCTGGGAAACTAAACTTTCCTACTATCTATGTATATGTCTACTATCTATCCCATCATCGTGTGTATCGCTCTCCTTTTCCCCTTCTCTCTCTCTCTTCATCTCTCTTCCTCTCTCTCTCCCTCTTCTCTTTTCTCCTCTCTTTGCCGCGCGCGTGTGTCTGTGAACATTAAAAAAATCTTTAAGAAACTGAGTTTTCGAACCGCTTGTAAAAATTTTTCTGGAAACCTACTTTTTGTCATAAACATGTTCCCCCCCCCCCCCCCCTCCCCCCCCCCCCCCTTTAAAAACCTGACCTATTTACTATGTTTAAAATTTTCCCGGAAAAAAACAACGGGGAGGTATAAATATTTTTATTTAAACCTCGAACATTAAATGTTTCAAGGTAGATTTTTTTTTTTCTTTTTTTTTCATTTTTTTGCCCCAAAAAAAATTACAAGTCTTAAAAAGGTCTAGGCCCAAGTTTGGCTTAATTTTTGGATTTTTGGTACTTTCCACTGGGGTTTAAAACACAATTGGGAAAATTTATCGACCTGTGGTTTTGTGTGTGTGGGGTGTTTGTGTGTTGGCGTTTCGTGGGGGTGCGTGCGTGCGTTTCGGGGTGTGTGTGGTTTTGGGGTGTGTGTTTGGTGTGTTGTGTGGGGTGTTTGTGTGCAAGTAAAAGGGGGCTTAAGGGGAGACAGTGAGACTTTACAAATTGAAGGGAAAATAAAGTTACTGCCCGAAGGTCAATTTTTTTTGAGGGAAATGTTAACATGTTTTTTCGGGTTTTTTCTTTTCATGGGGGTGTTTTTTCCCCTTTTATATATAACCCCTAAGTAAAAAGTCAATTAAAAAAAATCTGGTCCAAAGTGTGTGGTGTGGGGTGTGGTGTGTGTGTTGGTTGTGTGTGTGTGTGTGTTTTGGGGGTGGCAAGCAGCAGAAAAATCGTTGCTTGTAGTAGCAGTATTTGGGAAAATTTGGGGGTGATGGTAAAGTTTGGGAGCCCAAAAGGGAGCAGCAGGGAGTAGCGTATAGAAACCTAGAAAGGGAGTCGTAATAGTAGTAGTTGGAAAAAATTTGTTTGGGGTGGTGCTGCTATTTTAAAAAAAATGCAGTGTAGAGTTACAGGGAAAGAAACATGTCAACTTCCCACAACGGGATTTTTTGGGAGGGGCGATTTTTGTTTTTTTGTGTGTGTGTGTGTGTGTGTGTGTGTGTGGGTTTGTGTTTTGTGTGTGTGTGTTCTGTGGGGGGTGTGTGTGGGGTTTTGTGGTTTTGTGTTTTTGTGTGTGTGTGTGTGTGTGTGTGTGAAAATTGATTTAGTTATATTTTCATCCCTTTTTCCTGTCCCCTGTCTCCCAAATTTTCGCTTTTCCCTTCCCCTGCCCACCCCCCCCCCCCCCCCCCCCCCTTTTTTTTTTTTTTTCCCCTTTTGTCTCCACTTCCTTTCGTCGTCTTTGGTTGTCTACTTGCCTGCCTGTCTTTTCGTTCCCCGCCTGTCTGGGCTGTCGTCCCCTCCATTAAACCTTCCTGGGTTGTCTGCCCGCTGTCTGTCGTCTCCTATCCTCTCCCTCCCTCCTTTCCCCCCCGTCCTCCCCCCACCCCCTCCCCCCTCTTTTCCCCCTTTTCTCTCTTTCCCCTGAATATAAGAAAAATCAAAAGAATGTAATTGGGGACCATCTTCTAAAGTTCCCCATGAAAAGTAATTAATTTAAAAGCGTATACGATGGACACGTACATTCAACTTGTGAAAATTTTGTATCCCAAAGAACTGAAAGGGCTGCTGAAAAGGTGGGCCTTTTTCCACTTTGTCAAATCTATTTTGTTTGTTTTTTTTTTTCCCGGGCCGGTTTTCTGAAAAAGGCTGAGAGGGGATGTTAATCATTCTTTTTGATTATGGTCAACAATTTAAAAAATATTGAGGAGTATTGTCCAGTGGGCAGGGGTCTAAGGGGGGTTGGGGCGGAAACTGTAGTGACCCACTGGAATTTTCAAATGTTAAACCCCATCAGCTTTTTTTTTTGGGGTGGGTGAATTGTGATTGCAAAAATCGTTTACCAGATCTTTGGGGTTTCTTTTAAACAGCTTCCATTCATATCTATTTGGTTCTTTCTCCCAGTCCTGGTGACCAGTTTTTTGGAGTTTCGCTGCATTTTGAACTTCTGCCTCGGATGATTTTGGAATATTATGCCACAAGGCGGTTTCTGAGGGTTTTTTCCTCAAGGTAAGGGTTTAACAAAAGGGGAAAAAAGGGAGACATCCTAAGGGGCATATTTCCCGTTTTTTAAGACGGAAGGGCCCCTAGATGATTTTAGAGGACTGCGCTTTTTTGGGATCTTTGTAAAGGGTGCAAATTTAAAAAACAACGATCCCGTCCGAAAAGCAGGTTTAAACACCCGGGGAGGGGGGCCAACAGCAACTCCTCTTTGGCTTCGCGTCAAAAGGAGGGGGAAATGATTAGTATGGCCACGGGGCACACACACGACTCGCCGGCAAAGACAATCCTGGGAACAATCTTTTAAGGAGGGAAGGCGCAGGGGACAGAAAAGAGAAGGGGGCAGGGAGGAGAACGGGGATGGAAATTTGGGCCAACCCCCAGGTTGCCAGGGAAATTCCCACAAGAAAACAGAAAACCCGGCCGCGATGGGGGAAATTGACGGGGGGGTGATCCGTCCCTACGACCACAAACGTCATGCAGATAAAAATTAATTTTAGGGCTTGGAGGTGTTTTTCTTAAATGGGCAACTTTTTATGATTTTTGCCATCTTCGTGCCCGACAGACCTTGGGAAAAAGGCTTTCCCTTTTTGTTTTACAAGTGTGTGATGGAGAAATGTTTGGCGTGTAACACTAGTCTATATTTAAAAATGTGGGTGCCTTTTAGTTTGGGAGTCTGCTTTTTTTCCTGTGGGGATTCCCCTTTTGCCTTTCGTTTGAGTCTTTTTAAAAGGGACCGGGCCCAAAAAATAAAAAGGCAAAAAGAAGTTTAAAAAGATTTTTACCTATAAAACTTTCCCGCTTATTTTGGGTATCATAATTCCCATCCCAAACATCAGGGTTTTTTCCCGCCTGAGAGTTTGCAACCAGCCCCAAAATCAAAAGGGGGGAAATAAAAATAAAAAACCCTTTTTTGAAACATCCCTGGCTCTTCTTTATTTTAGGTCCAAACCCCGGGGGTGCATTGAGTGGACCACGCAAAGGCACGTAATGACTGTTTTTTTTCCTGTGAGAAAAATACACAGGCTTTCCCAAAACTAGGCTGCTGTCCCCGGGAAAGGGGAAAATTCCCAAAATCGTTTCCCGCTTTTGGGTTCCCCTTTAAATAACCCCCGCCTTTAAAAGGGTCACGACCTGGAATTTTTAAAAAAGGGTGCTGAGAATCACAAAATGGGGGCAAAAAACATTTCAGTGAAAACAACCCCCAACAACACAAAAAACAACAACAACAACCAAAAAACAAATGAATAATAAAATAAAACAATGATGATAATAAAATAATAAATTTAAAAATGATAATTTTTGTGATGGGTGATGAAAGAAGATGTGATGATGATGAAAAAAACCTGTCCCCTAAAACCCGGGGCCCCGGGTCCGTAGGGGCTCGCCTGCAGGGTGGCTTGCCCCCAAGAAGGGCCTCCACGCTAGCGCCTAAGGGGAATTTGGGGGGCAAAACCTTTTTTCCGGTCCAAGGGGGCCCTATTGTTCGAACCATCTCTTTCTCTGGAAATTTGCTTCTCCTCTTTTTTGTGTACTGTTTCTTGTTTAAAAAGGTCTCGCAGAATGCCTGGCCCATCTGGGGTATCTGGCCCTTTTAAACCGCTTCAAAATTTTTTCTCCTTTATTTTTGACTGGGGAAGTCTTTATAGTGACGCATTTTGTTGACCCCGCTTTTAATTTTTTCTCTTCATTCGTGATGTGGTCAAGGGGTATGAAATGGCCAGGAACGGGTGAGGGCAAACCTCCAAATTTTTATTTCAGCTTGGATATTCCTTTAGAGTTTCTGCTGGTTGGGGTTCATACTTTGGGATGGAAGGGAAGGGGGAACTGGGACAACGAGACATGCTTCATTTGGTTTGGAGGAAAGACCTTTTTAATCTCCCTTTGTTTTTTAAATTTGGGGCCCTCGCAACTGTTTCAGCGCAATTTTTTTTGCAAGGAAATTTTGGCTTGGATAACTCTTGGGTTTAAAGATAGCAAACCAAGGGATATGAATTCGTTGACTGTTTCAAGTTGGGGACCACTGACGGCGATTTGGGGGCCGATTTGGGGTTTGTTTACTATTTTGCATCACTTTGTCCTTTTCGGCGTTGGGTTTCCTAAAAACCCTTTTTAGGGGTGTGGGTTTGTCCAGGGAAAATTTCAACCCCGGTTAGCCACTCATGTTTACTTCCTTTTCCCGGGGGGCCCCTCGATGTCCCTCCCTCAGATCTTTAGGGCTGGGGAATTTTTTTGGCCCTCCCAAAACTAATTGTGGGCCGGGTAAAGGTCTTTCAGGGGGTCAAATCATATTCGTTTTTAAGGAAGATGGTTGGGAAAACTTGCGGGGGGGTTGGGGAGGGGGGGAACAATTAGGCAAACCTTACCCTAACGATGTACGGATGTGTTTAAACGAGTCTCTTTACCCCTTCCTTCCAACCAAGGGAAAAACAAATGCTGGGGGTT